>CDFI01107637.1:0-34400 GCA_000826405.1 Acanthamoeba divionensis | reverse complement strand
AGAGGGAAAGAGGAAGTGGTCTTGCTGTCTCACGATGCTGTCTTCAAGGGGGAAGAAGTGGTTGCTGCTGGCTCTTGTGGCCTTGGCAGGATGCCTCTTTGTTGGCCTTGCATTGTGGAACCTGCTTGCCACCATGCAACCCAACTTGTGCAAGGTTAGTGTGCAATCTAGATAGCCTTTTAATTAATTTAATTTAAATCTTTGCATCACATGTGTGAATCCTTCTCATTGGTTGCAACCTCTTCAGATGACATACATGAGGCCATTTTTTATTTCTATTCCAGTGCCCTCTTCACCTCATAAGTATGGACTTTTTCTCTACAGAGAGGCTGGGCTGCGCTCCGCCCATCACAAGCAGGTCAACAAATCTCTCTCATTCTTCCCTCCCCCCCGTGCCGACGTAACATAATGCCTTTACATTGAACTGCAGTTGCAAGGCCTTCCTGTGCTGTTTATTCCAGGCAATGGAGGTTCTGGGAAGCAAGTCCGCTCACTCGCTTCAGTGGCTGCCAGGTTTAGTCACGAGCAGGTCTTTGCCCTCATCTATAAATTAATTTCTGTTGCTGCTTTCTCCTTTCTCTGCTCTCTGCACCACAGGCTCACCAGTCACCAAAATGAAGCTGATGGCTAACCATGCATCTCTTGCTAAACTAAGGATACAAAAGCGAATGGCAAAGACCTTAAAATGGCAGGGTTGGATTTCTTTGCAGCACACTTCAATGAAGAGCTCTCAGCTTTAGATGGAGATGCTCTTCGTGACCAAATAGAGCATGTTAATCTCTGCATTACTCACATTCTGTCTCTTTATGGAGAGCACTCTACGAAGACCTCGCCAAAGTCGGTGGTGGTAGTAGGTCATTCAATGGGAGGATTTATTGCTCGAGCACTGTTCATATCACCCACCTACTTGCCAGGGTCTGTGCGCACAATAGTCACTTTGAACACGCCCCACCGGTATAGAACCCATCCTAAAAAGTGATTGATAGAAGTAGCTGTGTGTAGTGTGCTGTGAGAGAGGGAGAGAGCAGAGAGCAGAGAGGATTATAGAAATGTGACCTTGATTGGGTCTGCAAAGCCTGTCCATCCTTCTCATATTTTTTTGTCAAAGGATTATTCCTTTGTTGTTGCAACGTTCTGTGGCTGATTTGTACCACAACGTAAACGGCTACTGGTTGCGTCAATTTAACTCTACACGTTATCAAACTCATCGCTACCAGCCCAATCCCAACGATACTTGCGACGGAGGTAAGAAAGTTTCAAATGTTGGTGGTATGGCTTAAGAAGCAAACAAATTCGTTAATTCAATTCATTATTTAGCCCTAGCAGATGTATCTCTAGTATCTATAGCAGGAAGCTTCAGAGATACTCTTGTACGTTCTGACCTCGCAAATGTGGACAACTTCATCCCACCCAGTAATGGCTTCTCTATACTCTCTACCTCCATGCCTGGTGTACGAGTGCAAGTAGACCATCAGGTACTTGTACCTTATTGAATACGCTGGTACTAAGCAATAGGTTTCTTCCTCCGCTGTATTAATATAGTATAGTGCATTATGTGGTGTAACAGTTTGGTCAAAGCAGTCGTTGCCTCATTACATGGCATAATTGATCCAGAAACAGGAACTGACACTTTGACTGTCGACCAACGTGTGGCCATTTTTCGTCAACACTTCTATAGGTTTGCTTAGCACTGCATAGCATTCTTGCGACAAGAAAGTGACTCATTATCATAAAGCTTTGTTCCAGAATTGTTAGGTTTCCATCTTCCTCGCTTTGAAGATCCTACATCAAGAGATGGGTTTGCGATAGCTATTGATAAGCTTGTGGATATGCATGAATTAAAAGGCCCTTCAGTGCACCACTCCAACATTCTGAAACTGACCTCAATAGAGAAAACGAGCTATGTTTTCAATATCACTCACTGGTAATTCTTTATGAATGTCCAATAATGTTACGTTCAAGGCTCACAGTTCTATTTCGCAGGAGCTTGCGATCACTCACCAACTTCGTACTTATTACCAATTTGGACAACAAAGATTTTCAGGTTTTGCTTTACATTGAACACGACAACAAATCCTCGGAGGTAAGTTGAAAAAGAAAAAGAAAAAGTATATCACAAATACCTATTGGCTTCATTCATCAAGGTTGTGAACGTGACACAAATGGCCTTTGAAGTACCAAAGCACGGAGACTCATATACCTATGGCAACGAACGCAAACGACCTCACACAGTGAAAAAGGAGAATTCTGTGCGACTCTCATTTTCACCATCTCGTATTCTTTATCTTCCTGCTTGGCGGCTAAAAGGTATGTCATGACATTCTTACATCGATTTGCATTGTTTTGTCTTTAACATAACAACTTTTCGTATAGGATGTTCGTTGCTAGAAATTCGCTTTTCTTCGCAAGTGCTTCATAAAACTTCATCTCTCGTTTATGCAGAATTTTATCACAGCGCGTCCCAACGAAGGCTACAAGTACCAAGATACTTTTTTTCCTTGGGTACGGGTGATAGACCAACAAGTGTTAGCGATTAAGCTTAATACGAGTGCTTACAAAAACCACCTTTCCTTCACATTTGCCAAATCGTAGAAAAAGTACACCTTGGACAGGGGCACAATTCGTTGCTGAACATATCGTTCGTCGCCCATGACCATCTCTGGCCTATGACTTTTTCTATCTTCACTTCAAGTTGCTCGGCGGCAAAAGGTACTTCTAACCATTAATTTGCAAGCGCATCCACCAACGTCCCTCTTCGTTTGTGCTCTTCAAAGGAGAGGAGTTATTCCTGCCGGTCGCTTATGCGTTAATGGGAGAAATGGCAGAAGAGCTTATTGTTCAAAATGCACAGAGTGTGCCTCTCAAGTTTCATGGAACAACGGAAGACCTACCGGTCCACGTTGTCCTCTTTACTGATCCCCAGTGCTCATATACTGTATTCATCCTGTTCACCTCGTGCAAAATTCTCTTCTTCTGCTGATGCTTTTTATACCGTTTGCCTTATGTGTTCGATATTATGTAGGTGGAAATCAGCTACGACCTGCTGGGAATGATGGAACATATGCTTAAGTATTATATGATGACCACTGTTGCTGCATATTCTGTTGTCTTTGTGAGCGTCCTCTCACAACTTATGTCTTCTCAAAATCGAGGTACAAAATCACCAGAAGCTAACCAGAGGGCGGCAGAATGAATGTTGTTAATATGTGTGTATTGTTTAATGTTAAACCAGAGTCAGTGAGCATCCTTATCGCTTTGCGTGATCATGTGCATCAGTACGCTCCTTTGGTATTGGTAGCCATTCCCCTTTTCGACACTGCATGGCAAGTGGCGTTTGATGATATAAAAACTCTGTATGCAAGTTTTGGACAATACTTTGAAATGCTTCCAAGCCAGCTCGCAGAGCACTCTTTTTTGGACATGGACGTGCAAGCTCCACCACTGTGGCTATATTCATTTCTATATGCCATTGGAATTGTTATATTTGTCATCTTCTATCTGATTGCTGAGGCTATGAGAACACTATGTATTGGAATTCTTTACATACCGTATTCTTTCTATTCGAGAATAGTTCAAAGAGTGTGGAGGGAATCAGGCAGGCCCACTGGAGAAAGCAAGAAAGCGAACTCAGACAATAGATCTACACAAACTTTGGAGAATAACAACAACAACAAGCATCTTATCATCCAAATATCTTTTCTACTCTTCTCGATTTGTGTAACACTGACAAGCCATTCCTTTCTGGGTCTGTTGTGCGGATACATCTTCCTGCTCATTAATTCTTCTCTCAGAGCCATCTCTAGCATTAAGGTTTGTTCTCTCTCAACACACAACACACAACACTTGCACATTTCCCAATACTAATCATCTGCATTTTATTGCTTTGCAGGACAGCACATCCAAGGAAACACTGCTGTTATCGTATCAAACCATTGTGCTTATTGCTGCGCAAGCTTACCTCTGTGCAATCGCTCCTTTATTCATAAACAGGTTTGCTTTTCCTTCTTTCTTAACCATCCTTATTCCAAGAGCCTAACACCCCATGTAACATTCCTTCCTCTTCTTCTCTTTATTTGCTTTCATTCCAACAGGATAAAGAATTTTGATCTGATGACATTGGGCGCAGTTGACGAGTATCAGCTCTTTGTTGTCGTGCTCCTTATCTTGATTTCATTTGCAAGAGATACACTCTTTCCTCGCCATACTTTGTAAGTCTAGCTCATATCTCTCTCTCTGCTCTCTCCCTCTCTCTCTCACACACACACATCTCTCTGCTCTCTCTCTCTCTGCTCTCTCTCTCTCTCTCTCATCTCTCTGCTCTCTGCTCTCTGGCTAATGAGCTACCGGAAAGCACTTCGAGCGCGAAAGCGCCTAGAGCTCACGGTCACTATGCCAAGGCTTATGGCTGACCATACATCTCTCTCTCTCTGCTCTCTCTCTCTCTCTCTCTGCTCTCTCTCTCTCTCTCTGCTCTCTCTCTCTCTCACACACATGTGGCTAATCATCTCATTGCTCTTGTAACAGCAGCTCTGCTAGCCTTATGATTGTGGCAGCGTTGATTGTACTTTATTGCATGTTTCCTGTGTATCGACTGAAAGACGCATTCCTGTTTGTACATATCTATCTGATCTGTCTCCACGTCCAGCAAAAATGGAACTCCCAATTGTCATGAAACGATAAAACACTCCCATCCACAATGTAATGTCATTACATTGCCTGGAAATCGGCCAAGGTTGTACACACATTCCTCTCCTCTCTCTCTCTCTCTCTTTCATTTTCGTTCATGCAAACATAAAGCTTCTATTGTTTCTTTGCTAAATCCAAATGATCAAGATTGATCTTGAAGATACATACATACAGAACACAAAATGGTATATATATACACGTGCGTGAAACAACAAACCTCAAGCTTGATCCACAGGCCTGCCTTGGTGGAGACATGGCCCATGAGCTCATCCATCTATCCATCTGATCTATCTATCTATCTCTACGTTAAATATTGTGGTCTTACTTACTTTGGAGGAGCCACAAGGTTTATGCCTCTTTCTATCCTTTCGTCATTTCCAGTCAGCGTTCCAGCGGCGATCTTGAGCGTGCCCTTGACCTTCTCCTTGAACGAACTATCCAACTGGCCTTGCTCTCCTTCTCTTGCGTCTCTCCCAGCACCTGTCCCCTCCTCCTCCTTTTGCTTCTGCATCTCCTCCTTCTTCTCCTCTTGAGAAGGCTGGGCTGGGTTATCAGCAGACTCTGGAGGAGGATATAGTAGAACACCTGCTACACTTTTTAACCTCTCAGCAGACATCCCTCTTCTTCCTTGCTTACTTCTTCCTGTACTTCGTCCTGCCTAGGATCCTTGATTGTATTGAGATGAAGTGTTTGTAAGGGACATTTCAACCAAACGAAGTAGTCCCTGGGACACCTGACTTGCTTAGAGGTGTGTGCAAGTAGCCTCAAGCCTGGTTGATGTCAGTTGGATGTACATCAGTTCCTATCGAAAAGTCAGGCAAACGCTTCGTTGATTGACAATCTGATGATCTTTCCAAACTCTGTTATTCATTCATTCATTCATTTCATCAACCATTTCATTTTATTTGCAATAAATAATAAATAAATAAATAAATAAGGTGTTAATGGTGGTGTGTTTGAAAGAGAGAGAGAGAGAGAGAACAAACAACTCTTGAGGTCCTCAGACTCAGACACCACCAGCCCTTCGACGTATCAGTTGGGCAAAGCTTTGAGACATGTCCAGGTATGTATAAGATTTAGCCTTCTGGTAGGCAGCAGTCCTGTAAGACTCCTGGCGAAGAGACCCAGCTGCAGCCAGGGCTTCCTTCAGAGTCCTTTTAGCAAACAGAGAGCATGGGTTAAACTATGTTCACCCTTGCAAGACTACTTTTTTTAGAATAGATTATCATCACATGGTCAATGGCTTGAGAGTTTACCTAAAGTTGTTGGAGGGGTCGTCTCCATAGGTAATGGAGAGGTCTGGTGTGAGGATCCCTTTGAGGCAGCCTATCCTGGGAGCAATGACGGGCCTACCAAAGGTCAGAGCAGTCATCAGTGATCCTGAGCTCAGCACTGAACCTTCCACAAATGGTAGAACCACTGCATCTGCTGCTTTGTAGTAGAACTGCATGTCATCTTCATGAACCCAATGGCGCTTGTACCTAATCTGGGAGTTCTGTGCAATGGCCTGCTCCAGTGCATCAAGACTGGAGGCGTTTGTTAGCCTATGCCCAATGATCCACAGTTGAGTCTTGCTCCCTATGTACATCCCCTCTGTTGAGAGGCTATTGAATGCATTGACAAGGCCCACGAGATCCTTCTCCTCGCCCAGAGATCCCAAGAAGAGCACCACTGTTGAGTCCATGTCAGAAATAAAGATAGTCTTGGAGCTGAGGGTCCTTCTTGCCGTCTCCTGGCTTAACAGTGCATCATTGAAGAATCCCACATAGCTTCCATGAGGAATCACTGCCAGCTTGTGTCTAGGCAAGGGATACAGGCTTTCCTTTATGGTCTCTGGGCACATGATGTGGATTACATCCACCCTGGATGCTACTTCGCGTAAGAGCTCTATCTGAAGTTTCCTCAGGGAGTGGTTGGAGTTGCAAGAAGGGTCCACGACATGGTGCAGGGTCCACACGATGAACCAGGGGCGTTCCTCCAGCCTGTCCAAGAACTGCATAACAGACTTGTACTTGTCCAGAGCTTCCCTTTCTGTCTTGTGCCCACAGAGAAGGGACACCCAGTGGAGGTGGAAGATGAATGTCATTCTCTCTATTGGATTGCCTTCTCGTGAAGGGTGTCTGTGCATTGAGGGGCAGCGGGAGTGTCTTGTAGTCTCAGTTGTCAGGTTCCACAATTGCTCCTTGGTCATGACGTCAATGTTGGCTTCTTGCAAGCTTGAGTAAAGAGCTTTTTGGAATGGGTTGGTGGCAGTGTGGTCAGGGAAGAAGCCTAACATACCCTTCCAAGTAGATCTGACAGGAGCTGATGCAGCTCTTTCAATCTCTATCAACCTCTTCAGTTCACTTTCTTTCATTCTGAGCTCTGCTTCAGCCTCTCTGCACTGGTCCTCCAGCAGCTGTTCCTGTTCTGCTCTCTCCTTGTCCTGTTTCACTCGTAGAACTTGCAGTCTCTGGTTCTTCTCCTTCAGTGTGTATTCACAATTCAAATGCTTCTCCTTTGCTGCCCTTAGATAGGCCCCACACAAGAAGCAATACATGAAGAGGACAAAGATGAGCAGAGAGCAGCCGACCTCAAATGATGGACAGGTGTTGCCTCTGTGCTGTGGAGAAGGCGAAGAGGATGCACCAGGGGATGAGGAAGGATCAGTATCAGTGAATCTCTGACGCCATAACAGAGCTCTATGAGGAGGAGCTTCACCTTTTGAAGAAGATGATCCTCTTCTCATCAGAATCCAGAACACCTGAGCTCTACTGGGTCAAAAGGTCTTAAGGTGCTTTTCAGGGCATGCCCCAAAAAAACCTGACAAATGCAATTACAAGGTTTGTTTAATCTTCTGAACAACAATCACCAGACCACTTTGTGTGTTTGGATGAAAAGGGCCATTCTGTGGTGCCACAACAACACTGAGCAACTTGAAGGTGTTTAAAACAGATCATGCAGGTGATGCCCAATTCTGCTTCCCCCCCCCCCAAAAAACACACACCACAACATTTGCTCATGCTCTGTTCATCTCTGTGCTCTAAATGTCAGAAACAAGAAAAGCTGCAGGCGATCAAAGTTAAGCAGATCACCAGATTTCAGCGTATATGGAGTGATCGTGGCATAGGCAAAGGAATTCGAGACATATCTTTCTACAGACCACTGGCAGATGCAGGCTATTTTATTTTGGGCGATGTGGGCCGGCGTTACCACGAAGAGAGCCCAAGGATGATTGATGAGCCACTTGTCTACGCTGTCACTGAAAAAGACATTCACTTTCCCCAGTATCTTCGAAAGGTAATCTCAATTGCAGCCTGCAGTTCTTCAGTCGACTTTCAGTGTGAAGACTCATGCACCGTATATGATGAATGTAGCCATTGGATTATCAATTCATATGGAATGAGGCAGGCACTAGCAGCAAACAGTCTTGTTCTGTTTGGCAACCCCTTCCTCCCCCAGGTACAATGACTTGGATGTCTGAAACATGAAGAGAGGAGAGCAGAACCAGCTTGGTAGAGAGATGTGTGGTGGCCATGTGCCTTTGGTTTGGTTTCTTGGTAGGGAAGAGAGAGACGAGGGATGTTAACCTAGTTCTTGTTCTCTTCAGGCTTCGTAGCATTAGGCTGTGTTGTCGTGCCAGACCACAGCAAACCTTCTCTGGACTTGGTCAGGTAATCCAGCTCGCCGCTCTGTTCCATGGTTAATTCTCTCTGCTCTCTGCTCTGCTCTCTTCTGTGTACTTGCCAAAGCCATATGGTATTTTGCTTCGTTACAGGTGTGTACACCACAGCTTAGTGGTTCCAGGCGCGCTCAGGGTGACTGATTCTCTTTGGAAAGACACCGGATCTGGAGGCCATTATGACCTTGCAACCTATGAAATAGTTCTCAACGAACAATACAGAGGTATATACATACATATATACATACATATAGCAATGATATTTTATTTATGTTTGTGTGTATACGTGCTAAGAACTGTTAACCTGAGTGGCGGCCTCTTGACCCATCTTATAACAGATGTTGGCCTAGCGCCAGGCTCGTTCATGGCTGTTGGCCACTACAGCGCGCCATCTGTTGTCGTGTATTGTTTAGATAAGCGTTGCTTTATGAGCGAAGAGAGTGGCCGAAAGTTATCGACTTCCACAATTCTAGATGCCAGCAAAAGTCTTATAAGCAAATCTTCAACTTGTCCCAAGTGTGGCGGGAAAGGCTCTCTTGGAGCATTCGGACCATGCGACTCCTCGAGCATACATTTCATACGTGCCTGTCCTTGCTGCGCAGGTGAAGGTAGGATATCACTCGCCTGCCACTGCACAACGACGCTCTGATTAACACTCTTTTGTTTCCCCCTTTTACCCAGGTGTATTGAAGAACAACGTTTTGTATTGCAACATTTGCGAAGGCTTGGGTGGTTATAGTCATTTTGGAAAGTGCGATTTGGTATCCCTCCATTATCAACCTTGCTCCCAGTGTAGCGGCCAAGGCTACATCTCAGCGAATTAAGGCATGTTGTACATTTCTTTCATCAGTGCGCCATTCCGATAAATAAATTCTTTGCGTTGATCAAACTGCCAATCAAAATCAAAAAAAAACAGCGGCCCAATAAAATTGATTACTGGTTCTTGAAAGAAGAATTCAAAGATCTAACTGAAAATGTTTTTCCTCGAACTGATATCGACAGCAACCCAAAAGGCAGGCGTGTTCATTTTTTCCCACTTTTATTTTGGCCTCAATTGCCTCTCTCACAGTCGACAGAATATACCACAACCTCTGCCCATTGGCTGTTTTAACGATGTCCGTCTGTTGTGCCATTGGTAGGGGTACTGCTGAATTCTGCGAAGGCCGAACGTTCGGACGGTTCGAAGAAAAGCTCACCAATTCTTCAAACGCGCTTCAAGGACGAACCTTTCCTAGAAGGCCGGCGCCAAGGCCAACTCTGCGCACAATGATTCCTTTACCCTTTCTCTGGAAGGCAAGTATATCCATCTGTTGTGTGTGTGTGTAGATGTGCGTCGGAAAATATTTGGACTTTGAATTTCATATTTGCGTTTTTTTTGTCACATACAGCACACGAATACTGATTGAACTGTTTAATCTCTTTCTTTCTTTCTTTCTGTTTTGCAAAACAGTGGCTCTGGCTTAATTTCTCACCTCTTGAGGAGAACGAGACAGGTGGTATAAAAAAAGATGCCTTAATTCGCGAACTGTTGGCTACAAAAGAGGTCAACAAGCCTGACAATCCACAGGCTGGAGTTTTCGCAAAGGCTCTCATCGGACGCTACCTCTGTATTTTGTTCAAAGATTCTGTACAGTGCAAACACCGCTTTACAGATCTCAGCCACCCAAATGTCTTCGCCATCAAAAGACTCGAGCAAGAGGTGAGAGAGGTGCGAGAGAAAGAAGTACCCGACTTCCCGCAAGATTTGCGTGTTAAAATATTGAAGGAGCTGCGAGAGGAGCGCCTTGGAAGGACATCTGCTCGAAACCTCCTTCATCTAATGAACCAACATCAGCAATCAAGCGACCGGATAGGACAGCCATCACCCGCAAAGAAACCTCGCAGTGAAAGCGAACAACAGTTGCAAAAGTCTCCATCATCCACTCCTGAATCCGAGCAAGAGAACCGTCCAATTCCTCCTTTGGTTCCAGGGGAGAAACAAGAATCAACGGAAAACCCAAACAACAAGGAATCCTCAAGCGAGACTGCAAGTCCCACTGCTGCCTCATCCTCCTCTGATAATGGACGGGTGCGGCCAATGAAGAGAGCTCTCTCTCTTTCCAGTGGCGATATAGCGACATCGTTGGCCGGCCAAAATGGGCGACCTGCCCAAAGGCCGAGAATTGATACATCAGCATCGTCGCCTTCCTTGACTTCCTCGTCTGGAGGATTGAGTGCTGGTGCCGCAAGTGGTGCTTCTTCAAGTTTGGCTTCTAGAATGCTGCGTAAGCAAGCCTCTCAACCTGTGTTGCCCACACAAAGGAGCCTGCCAAGTGGCCTGTTCATCCAGCAGGAGCCTTGGAAGCGAGAAATCAACGAGCTCTGGGCTAAACAGCTGGCCATGATCAGAGAAATTAACACACTGAAAGTGGAGCTGAGCAGACGCGAAGCAGCCAGACAGCGAGAGATATTGGGCGTAAAGCAGGAAATATGGAAGGAAATACGACAGGAAATGGATTCAATGCGAGGTAACAACAAACTGTTCCATGAATTTATGAAGAATCGTTTTTTCCGCATAATCTCTCTTTTTTTTGTTCACGAAAATCAAATTTGCTGATTTCTTTCTCTTTGTAAATTATTGTTATCATTTGATATGCAAAGCCGAGATCACACGGCTGCGAAAGTCAGGAAAGGGGGACGTAAAGACGGAGGGCGTTGAGACCATTTCCAGTGTAGCACCAAAAGAAGGCGAGAAAGGATCAGGTATTTATTTATTTATCTTTCCCATCTTCTTCTTTCCATCAACAAATGTACTTACGTACCCCCTTCCCCCCATTCGCAGATAAAGATGAGATGGAGGTCGTGCCTAGTCAAGCCAACGCAGAGTTGGACCTAGATGTTCTGCCGACCACGCAAAAGGACCATTTGAGAACTTCACATTCTTCCCTGCCACCTCCTCCACCTTCTTCTTCTTCTTCATCAACTACTACTGCAGCAGAACGTAGTCCCATACACACCTCCACAAGACCAACAGCAATGGCAGCCTCTTCGAGAGAGGCCAGCGTGACAGTGTAAGAAAAGTAAGTAACAGAAAAAAGAAAAGGATGCTGAGGAGCAAAAGAACGATCAATGGGTGAGTGAAAATGAATGAATGAAAGAGTTCTTTCTTGTTTGTTTGGTTTTTTTTTGGAGAATCTGTACAGTTCTATACATAATGCCTTCCCCCCCTTTAATCTTCTTCTTTCTTGCCCCCCCAAAAGCAGAAATAATATGAATAATAATAAACTCAAAATTCAATAGCAAGTGTATGATGTTGATGCTGTGTCTGTGTAGTACATGAGGTACATGTTGCACATCTCGTCCGCCATTCCTGATCCCATTTGTGTGTGCGAGTGGTCGCCTGCTGCTGCTGCTGTGCCATAGCGGCAGAAGGCCTCCAGTGTGTCTCCTTTGCGGATGGTAATGGTCTCGGGCATGTGGACGAAGGACTGGGGCAGTTGTGGGTCTCTATCGCCAAGAGTGATGGGATCCTGCTGGCCAGGACGCTTCAAGTGACCCCACACGCGCTCTCCAGTGCTGTGGGTGTGCACTCGGTAGGCAAACACATGCAGCTCATTGTCAGTCCACACTTTGCAGGAAGCCTAACCACAAAAAACGAGAGAGAGAGAGAGAGCTGAAATAAAGAAGGAAAGGAACGATGATAGACGTGTCCTCCTCACCTTGTATACCACAGAATCGTTACCACTTTGGATCTTTTTCATCCCAACCTGGGAGGGAAGGAGAAGTTAGTTCATACCATGGATGATGTCTTATTTTGGTGTTTCATTGAATTCCTCTATATATCCTTCCTACCATAATGTAAATGCCTGCAAAATGCTCAGGAGGGGCACTGGAAGTTGCTATAGACACAGATGAATAGTCTTTTTCTTTTAAAGAGAAAGAGAAAGAGTCATTCAGGTGTCACATGTTGAGTGTAGAGACAGTGAGTGGATCACCTTGGCCTGAGCGCCCATAATGTAGTTGCATGACTACAGCTTTGATGGGTTGAGATTTGCCTACAATGAAGCCCACGCCAGGAGGCATTTGGAAGGGAGGAGCATTACGCGCCCAAACCCAAAGGATAGAACGACACCTGCCCAACAATCTGTCACAGTTCCTAAAGACTCATCCAAATAATGCTCATCAGAAGGGTCACACATACACATGTATGAGGATGTAGGGACAAGTACGTTGCTGTGGTGTCAGTGATGCTGTCACATCCGTGCAACATCATATGGTGCACAGTATCTTGGGAGGCGTTGGCCTGAAATCCAACTGTTGAAGAGGAAAAGGTTAACCTGATCTTTAAGCCCAGCATTCCTTCAACAAAAGAGATCATCCACCCCAAAATGAAGTGAAGAAAATGGCCACTCTACCTATGGATTGGAAGTCAGTCTGGATTTGGTGGGCAACGCACCATTGCATATCTTTGTTGGATCTCACAATGCCGGGGGCCTGAAGGATCATTCGGTTGGCTTCGCCTGTTGACCCCCAAAGTGGCCCATGAACATACACCCCAAAGCACAGACACACGACGATCCCAAACAACACAGCCAAGTGAGATTCAGTTCGAGCATAGAAAGCCTTCTGGTCTCTTGTATTCTGGCTCTTTTCATCAAAGGGGTCACAAGGCAGTTCTGCTTCAACAAGATGTGGTGAAGTCATCTCTGGCAGATGACTTTTGAGTTTTCAAAAGGGAAGGTTTGATTGATGAGTTAAGGCTGCTTAAGAACGATGGTGCAAGTTCTTTAATAGGTTCAACAAATCACAATCAACCACCCATTGATATCGTTGGATCTCATTCATACAAGCAAGAACAAAGGTATTACAGATGAAGCCGCCTCCGCGTGTTCTTCTTTGTGGTTTGTCTGCTTGGCAGTTGGCTATGAGAGAGATAGATTCCTTTCTTCTTAAGGACGAGCCTTTGGTTGGTCTGACAAGATGATCTGAATGTTATATATTGCCATGATGACCCATTCCAGTTCTTCAAAGTCTCTGTCTATGATTTGGCCAACTCATGAGCATTATCCAATCAAAATTAATTAACCTCCTAAAGAGCTAGAAGACGTCAGGATTTGCATCACAGAATTATTTTTATTTTCCTGTTTTATTTTTCAAGCAAGAGGAAGGAATTGGATCATTTTAACTCTAAGGTCCTGATGACCCTGGTTCAAATTCTCATCTCACAGTGTGTGTTATTTCAAAACTTTACATCGAGTGCGATTTTGCCAATAGATTTGCTAGAGTCCTGCAGGGCCTGAGCCTTGGGAAGGTCTGCCCAGTCGAAGACGGTCTCAACACGAGGAACGAATACGCCAGCGTCCAGCAACTGAGCAGCATAGTTAAGGATCTTGCCCTGTCTCTCTGGTTCTTCGGACCAGACTGCTCTGGCAAACATGAACTCCCACGCTAGGCTCACGCTCTTAGTCTAATATATTCATTTGTTAAGCAATGGTCTATCTTGATCTCTGGGTGAACATGTTGGAAAAATAGGAAAGATGGACTTACAAAAAGTGGAGTCACATCCAAGGTTTTGGCATGAGTGATGGCACATATGCCTCCAAAGGGAATCACAACCTTCAGCAGCTGATCGAAATTGCTGTCAACATCCACACAGTCGAATATGTAGTGGGCTCCCTATAACCCAATACACAATACAATAAAAAAGGGTGAGTTGTAAGATATTGTAAATGATGAGATGAGGCATTGACGAGTCAAGAGATTGATAGATTGATAGATTCATACAAAGCCACCAAGTTACCTTAACACCAATTCTTTCAAATTCAGCAGCAAAATCCTTGGTGTGATCAATCACTTCGTCTGCTCCCATTTTCTTACAGTACGCAATTGTTTCTGTGTGCAGAGTGAATGTAAGGGGCCAATGATGAAGAGCAGGATAAAGTAGAGTGGCCAAGTCAGAGTGGGAGTTGTACCAGGACGAGAAGCAGTGGCAATTACTTTGCCTATCTTGAGAACTTGCTTGGCAATCTGTATGACGATGGAACCCACGCCGCCAGCTCCAGCAGTGACAAGCAGCACTTTATTCTTGTTGAGTCCTTCTTCGTCCCCTGATTGTTATGTTATTGTTAGTTCATTAGAGGACAAGCCAGCCAAAGGGAGTGGGAGACATACACTTGGGGACAGGGATGCGAATGCCATCAACCAAACCCTCCCAGGCAGTAAGGATGGTGAGAGGTTCGCCAGCTGCCTGACGAAAGGATAGACTGCGAGGCTTCCTGCCCACTATCCTTTCATCAACCAACGTGTACTCAGCATTGCATCCTAAATGGCACCACACACACACACACAGAGAGAGAGAGAGAGAGAGCAGAGATAGGTTAGCAGCATGCTCATTATGGGTAACTCTAGGGTCTTTCTTGTTTTCTTTAAGTGGTGTTGAGATGGTTACCAGGTCTGAAAACGTTTCCTGCAAAGTAGACTTCGTCGCCCTTCTTGAAGAGGCTCACTTCAGAGCCTACATCTTCTACAATGCCTGCAGCATCCCAGCCTACTATCAGTGGGGTGCCCTCTTCCACAGTCTTGATAGCACCTGACCTCACCTTGCCATCCACCTTTTGCATTTGTGTGGTACATTAATGCTGGCACAATTTCAAGTACTAAGCAGCTGGACAACGTACAGGGTTGATGGCAGTGGCAAGCACCTTAACAAGAAGATCCTTTGGACCTGTGCAATACAGAAAGATGTTCAGTTTGAGGTTGTGCACATGGTGGAAAACATCCAGTGAGAGTGCATCTGCAGAGGTTGCTTTCTAAGTCTTAGAACTAAATTCCCCCCCCCCAATGCAGTACCTGGTGTGGGTTTGGGAACTTCGATGACCTTGAGGACTTCAATGCCTCCATATTGAGTTTGTGCCCATGCCTTCATGTTGTTGTTAGTGTTGTCTGTGTGTCTCTTCTTTGTTTTGTTGTTGAACACTCTACTGCAGTGCTGTGCTCTCTTTTATATCTTTGAATGAATGACTTGTGCCGCCGATAGCTCTCGGGGCTTTGTGTTGTGTGTTTGCTTTTGGAGAGGACCACACACTTGGTGTTTGCTTTTGGAGAGGACCACCGCAAGGCCATTGGGTGTTGACCTGGAACTGCAATTACAAGAGGGAACTAGCCCCTTGGCGGCGAAACAGCGTCGGCCCAGCATTGGAATCTCACTGGTTAGGAAGAAAAGGATTCCTTTTTGCCAAGAAAGAAGAAGTGATGGTGACATAGTGGTGAAGGGGCTTCTTGCGGCATCGACTAATAATAATAATAGATCATCACCACCCATCATTTGAAGTGAAGAGCATTTGGGGGGGGGGTGATACCAGAGTATGTCCACTGATTGTTTGTTTGCTTTATTTTGTTCATCTGTGAATGTTGTTGTTGTTGTTCTACACACAAGAAAGTCCATTTCATTCATTCATTTTTTATTGTTGGTGGTGGTGATGGGCAGTGTTGGCCATTTGTTTGCACTGTTCAAGGGCAGAGAGGACTTCCTTTCTTTGGGCATCATTTTGCATCTGCTGTTCGCTGGAAAGCCTTCTTATCCTTTGCACCCTGTGTGTTGTGAGAAAGAAAGGAATATCCCAACAGTTGAGCGTAGCAATCAAACATATCAACTTCGGTGTGTGTGGTGGCTTAAAGAAAGTTTGTTTTTACCTTCGTTCCTCACCACTGAGGAATTCCTGGAAGTCCTCAATGGCTTCGTTGTACATGCTGAGCGCCATGTGACATTGTCCCCTTACAAGTCCCACCAAATGGTTCGAAGGATTCAGCAAGAGCGCCTTGTTGGAATCCTCAATACTCTTAGCATAGTCATCTCCATCCAACAAGGCGGACGCTCGAGCACAAAAGATTTCACTCATAATGAGCTTAGTGTCCTTCCCTTCGCCTGGCCATCCCATCTTATCCACCACCACAGCTTTGCCTTTCTCTTGTGATGTTTCCTTGCTCTTATTCCCATTCGTTTGGCTTTCTCCAATGTAAAAGTCTATGGCTTGTGAATATGCAGCCAGAGAGCGAGATCGATCCCCAGTAAGATTGTAGTAGGTGCCAACAAGGTTGTAGGCGTTGAAGAGATCTTTCCTCCTTGTGGTCATCTCATGAAATAAGTTCATGTCCATTGTTACCACTTTGCTGGACTGCTTAATCGACTCCATTGCCTTTTGGGCACAGCCAAGGGCCATGTCGAGAGCCTTCTTAGCGCCACTCATGCTGCCTTTAGAAAAAATGTTAATGTTATGGCGCGGTAGGCCAGACAGTTAACAAGCTGAAAATCCACCAACCTTTCATAATCCTGGCCTTTGCCAAGCCCTGCCATGCTTTGGTATTTTGTGGTCGTTCATACAGGACTGCTTTGTATTCCTCCATTGCTTTGTCCAGCTCTCCTAGTTGAAGGTAGAGATCTCCTCTTTCCCCACGGACTTGTACGAACTAAGACATTAATGTAATGTAACAGTTGAGCACAAGAGACAGCAGAGATAAGAATGTACGGCTAGCCGCAAGAATTGTTATGGTGGCTGTGTGTGTGTGTGTGTGTGTGTGAGAGAGAGAGAGAGAGAGAGAGAGAGAGAGAGAGGAGCAGAGAGATAACCTTAGGATCAACATAAAGCGCTTGTTCGTACTTTTCGAGAGCCTTCTGAGCCTCGCCCATGGCCGCCCAGCAGCGAGCGATGGCCACATGTGTCGGCAAATGATCGGGTACTAGCATGATCACCTGCATGCACACCCCCGTACTTGAGAATTGCAAGGGAGAAGGGAGCAGAGAAAGCTGAGGAGTTAGTTACCTTGTTGTATTCTTCAACGGCCTCTTGAAATCTTCCCATTTTGATGAAAAGGTCCCCCCGTGCACCAAAGGCTGCAGGAAAGTTTGGATGAAGGTCCAATGCCTTCTCATATTGGTCGAGTGCTCGCTCTAAAAGGCCCTCCATTTCAAATTGCTGGCCCTGCTCAATGGCCCTCTCTGCATCTTTAATGGAAGAAGGGGGCTCATAATCGAGCCTACTGTGGGCAGGGATGATGGGCTCTGGCCTTCCCGTGGCATAGGCTCGTGTGTGAGATGGAACAATAGCACAATGGAGGGGGCGTGCAGTGGCCCATCTGCAGCAGGGACGTACGGGCAGCTGCACACCGATGATGCATCTGTTTCTACCGCTGCTGGGAACGCTCCTCGCCACACAGAGAACAGTAGATGCAGGTTGTGAAGAAGAGCAAAAACGTGCAAGGATGGCAGCAGAGAAGGCTGAATGGTGGTGGCCTGCCTTATGCATCTTGGATTTAAAGAGATTCTAATCGAACAGTGTTTACTTCTTGGAATCTGATAAAACTAGGCTTTCTTCATCAAGGGGGGGGGGATGCAAGGCCATTGCATTCATTGAATGTGCCTTCATTTGGACTTCGAGGATGGAGAAGAAGGAGCTGACGCGCTGCCGCCACTAGAGGTGGTTCCCGTTTTGCCTTGCAAGGCGAGAAGCCGCTTCAACACGTTGGCCTGGTCACGCTGTCACACAAAAAAGTGAATGAAGCGAATTAGTAACCTGTGGTGTGTGTGTGTGTGTGTGTGTGTGTGTGTAGAGCAGAGCAGAGCAGAGAGAAAGAAAGCAAAGAGATGGGTATGATATGATATATGCATGCCTGAGTTGTCACAGTCTCTTTGAGTGCTTTGGCTTCGTTGAGCAGTTTGGCCACCTCCGTGGTGTGCTTCTCCTGCAGCGCTCTTTCACCATTTTCCAACTTCGAGATTCGGTTGGTGGCCTCAGTGAGGCTCATCCTCAGCTGGCGCGCGGCCTCCTCCGACTTCGCAGACTCTTCTGCCAGTCTCTGCTCGAGCTCTGCTATTCTCATATCCTTGATACCGCTCTGTTTCTTGTTCTCTTCCTGCAGGGTGTCTATCTCGTTTTGTTTATCCTCTATCATCTGCTTATGAGCTTCCAATACCTTCCTGGTGTCCTCCAAAATCTGCATTTGTGTTGGATCCACCAGAGTCCAGGCCTCTTCCTCTTCCTTCTTAGTGCTAAGCTCTCTTATCTTCTCCTCGTGGATGCTTATCACCTGACGCAGCTGGCCAATTGTAGTTTCTTTGACTTCCAACACCCTTACTATTTCCTCCAACTGCATCTGTTTTGCTTTAACATCTTCTGTTAGGTTATTCTCTTTGATTCTTGACTCCTGGATTTCCCTTTTGCTCTCTTCCAGCTCCTTTCTAGTGTTCTCTAATTTCATTTCATCTTTTTCCTGCTTCTTCGTCATCTCATTTAATTTTTGTTTGATCTCGTTTATGCTCTGTTTCCTCTCTTCCATTTCTTCCCGTAGATTAGAAGCATCGCTATTCCGTTCTTGCTTGTATCTTTTCAGCTCATTTTCAAGCTCTTCAATCCTCTGATTTTTGCTTTGAAGAGTAGCTTTGACTTGCTCCACTTGTGCCATCTTTTCATTCATTTTTTCTGTGTTGAAGAACCTTAGTCTGAGCAACCAGAAGGAAATAGGATGAGCGTTAAGCTTTTATAACATACCTTTAAAGCCCAGAACCTGCTCTTTCAAGGTATGATTCATCCTGTCCTTCAGTCGTTGAAGTGAAGCATTTAATTGCACAACTTGCTGTTCCTTTTCCTCCAAAATCCCCTTTTGCTCATTAGCTCGCGCTTCCTTTTCTTCAGTGTCCTTTGCTAATTTTTCTATTTTCTCCTCTTTTGCTAAAACGAGTTTCATTAATGATTCAAGGTCTTGATCTTTTTTCTTCTTTTCTTGCTCTAGCTGTTGCTGCGCCCCTTTCAGTGACTCACAGGACTTGAAAACAGAAGAAGAAAATGTTAGAAAAACGAAAGTATCAAAGTTCACTCACTGCGGTTCCTTCCTTATTTCTGTTGTACCTTTTTCAGTGTTTCAAGCTCTATTAGCACAGTGTCGAAATCCCTTTGCATCCTACCAAGCTCTTCTTCCTTTCTTTTGAACTTTTCCTTTTCCTCTTTCAAACCTTCTTCTGTCTTGACACATCTCGATTCTACTTCCACAACCTTTTTCTGTTTCGTTTCAATAATCTTTTTATATTTTTCCTCTACTTCACTGTGCATCTCTACAATCTTCTTTTCCTGGGCTCTGAGTTGTGCTTCCAGGGTTTGTATTACAGCGCCCTTGTTGCTAAGATCTGTTCCCAGTTCTTCCACTTCGCGCATTTTTTTGTCCAACAACATTTCTTTGGTCTTGACAATATTCTGTACGACTCCTAACTTCTCATTCACACTGTTCACCTCTTCAGAGTGGGCCTGGCTAACTCTTTCATGTGCTTCCTGCATCTCTCTTTCCCTGGTTCGTAATTTTTCATTTAGGAGATCTATTTCTTGGCTCTTCTCCTCAACCAAAGTCTTGAAGTGAATGATTTGCTGTCTAAGCATTTGCTCTGTTTCATCTTTATCCATACCACCGACCTTACTCTCCTGTCGCAGAGTATCCACTTCATAATTGATTTCTTTTAGCCTACTTTCCAGTGTGTGCAGCACTCCCTCTCTGTTGGAGAGCAAACGATCTTTGTCTCTCACCTCGTTGTTTAGTTTGTTGACTTCTTTCTCCTTGTCTCTCAAATATTTTTCTGTTTTTAGAAGACTCTCTACCTGTGTGTTCAGATGTTCTTTCAACCTATTTAATTCTCTGTCCATTTCTTCCGTCATTTTCTTAGTATTTTCATTCTCTTCTTCTCTTCTTGAATTCTCCTGTCTTAAAGCCTCCGTGTCTCCTAATGCCTTATGTAATCTTTCTTCTGTGCTGCTTAGATTCTCCCCCAGTTGTTTTATTTCCTTATCTCTTTCAATAAGGAATCTCTCTAATCTATCTTTTTCTGCTTTATTTTCCTCTGTTGCTTTCTTTAACATCTTGTTGTCTTCGTCTTTCTCAATAACCAAGGCATTCAAAATCGCCATTTCATTGTCCATTTTCATTGTCCTTGAACTTTGTTCTTGTTTGTATTCCCTGTATGTATGAACTTCATCCCCAAGCCTGTCCACTTCACTTTGTTTCTCTGTCAATTTACCTCTTAGGATATAAAGCTCCTCTTCCCTTTGCTTTATCTCTTGTTGTAGTTTGATAGCAACATCTTCCTTGTCCTTGGTAATTTCATCCTTAGCTTGGCTAAGCTCACTTTTTTTCTTTTCAGCAACTGCGAGCTTGACCTTCAGCGCATGCACTTCTTCATCCTTCTTCAAGCTTATCTGTTCTAATGCATGGCTATACTTTTTAAATTGGCTTTCTTTCTCTTCTAATGAATGCCTTAGCCTTTCCACTTCCCGTTGAGCATTCCCTTCTGTTTCTAAGAGCCTCCGCACGGCTGCTTCATTTTGTTCCAACTCTTTCCTCAGTTGGTTTAACTCACTTTGAAAACTTCTTTCCTTTACTCTCATTTCCTGGACCTGCCTATCCTTTTCTTGTAGCATTTCTTGAAGTTTCCTTTTGTCTTCTGTCTCACTTTGTTTTTTCTTTCTTTCTCTGTGGCTCACATGAGTGACTAGCACGGAGTCCACATTTTCTTGTCGTGCCTTTGGTGTTCCGTTGTTGAGGTCTTGTATGACTGCTTCTTGTGATTTTTTCTTTTGCTGGTATGCACCATCTTCGTGGCTTTGAGATGAGGCTTGCTTGGAATGTTGCATCAACTGTGCGACAGGATACAGCGCAAGATTAGTTGGCAGATTATCAAAGTCGATGTCTTTCAGGCAAATGCAAAAGTCGACCAAGCTCAGCGGTGCAAGAATCCCCAATAGCATATCTGATTCTTCTCTTACTCTGAACAGGGCAAAGGACTCATACCTGTTCACAAAATGAATTTATGAAACGTTGTAACTTAGCTGTATTGCAAATCTGAAGAAGTTCACTAACCATTTGGCAGTCAGTTCATCTTTGGAGATGAGAGTGCGCAGATATTTCTCCAGCTTCTTCTCGATGAGAGCAAAACGTATCCATGCTCTTCCCCGACCCATTGCAGATCGCACCTGTCATAATGCCCCAAATTGTGTGCATGTGTGCGATAGGTATGCCTCGCTATTAGAAAGATAGTTCCCCTAACCCACACAACTAACACTCCACTTCTCTCACACGAGGGGGCATACTTGTGAAAGGCCTGTGACGTTTCTGATAGAGTTGCGTGCAGGTGCATACAGCCTTTCGATCACAAAAGAGCAGCATTAACTTGTTGTTTTCGTTTTTTTTGGGGAGGGAGGGTGGAACCTTGCAAGAGACTCAATAAAGTCCCAGTAGTCCTTTCTTTTAAAAATACCAACCTCTGAGCAAAAAAGTAGTTTAGCATCAAACTGTGTGTTTTTTTTGGGGGGGGGGGAATGCAGATGTGTCACCTTTGAGCCCATGAAGGAACACTTGCTCGAGTACAAGGCAGAACCGCTCCAACTGTGGACTGTTGTCATCTATGATGTTTTCAGTGGAGCACATGGAGAGGAGTAGTTTGACGGAGACCCTCGTTTCGGTCAGCAGTTGCTGACGCACAGTCGCCTCATCCATCCTAGATCAAACAGTAGCAGCAAGGTGGGATCAATATATCAATCTTCTGTTTGGGATCACGTTGAGGAAGCGCGCTTTTGTTTTTGGTTCTCTTCATGCATGCACGAAGAGAAGGGGCGGGTCGTTGATATTTTTTGGTATTTGGCAGGGAACTTAAAAACAAAAAAAAAAGTTTTGTTATTTATTTGTTTGAATTGCAGAGGAAAGTGAGAAAGAAGATCCATTCCCAGCCCCGTCAGGCCTAAGAGGTGGCGGTGGTGGATGGACCAGAAGAAGAAAGAGAAGAAGCAGACGAAGAAGAAGAAAGGGTAGATTGTTGTTGTTGGGAGGATTCTTGTCCTTGTCTTTGTAGTTCAGGCGACCAAGAGGTTCTTTGCTTTCCCAGCTGCAGTTGATTCTCGCCGCTGGGGGTGTTACCTTCCTTCCATTCTTTGGAGATGGTCTTCCACTTATCTCTTTCACATTCTGCTGCTACTTCTTCCACCACGTCTGGCTTGTTCTCCCCATTGAGTACCTCGTCTTTGTCTTTGTCTTTGTCATTGTCATTGTCATTGTCATTGTCATTGTCTTTGTCTTTGTCTTTGTCTTTGTCTTTGTCTTTGTCTTTGTCTTCATTCATGGTCTTTCTTTCATTTTGCATGTGCTGTTCAGTGATTATGATCTGGTTGGCGTGCACGATCGACAGGTGGCGATCCCACGATCCACTCCATATCCTCCACTCACCTCTTTCATCAAAATCGAAGGTCCACTCTCTGGCACCCTTGTTGTTGCTGCTGTTCTTCGCCTGTCCATGCAATGGCTTCCGTTCAACTTCATCGTCGTCATCATCTTCGTTCTCCCTTGTTCTTCGTCTTATTCCTCTCTTCAACTCTCCTTCGTTGTATAGCCCAGACTCTTCCAACACTTTTTCAAATTTGTGAAGGAACGCTGTTCCATGGAATGATGAAACGAGATCTTCCTTGCTGCTGTTCCGCCCGTGGGCCTTGGCTTGCATAGCACCAGGGGTCCTTTTCGTCTTTCTAAAATACATATTTGCATTCGTGACCTGTTTCTGCGGGCTCATGTTCCTCTTGTCATCAAGGCTCTGTGAGGATACTTTGATTTTGATCAAACTTGACACAGCGTCTTTGTGCAGTTTCAATGTGGAGAAGCAAGTTCTGGTGGTCACGTCCCACAGCTTCACCAGTCCTTCTCGTGAACCCGTCCAAATAAAGTTATTTACATATACCATCGAGAGTATCTTGTCACTCTCTCCGGATTGTTCTATCCTGTGCGTTATAGCCGCTTTCTCTTCATCAACAATATGAATAATGTTCTTTCCTCCAGCCATCCAAATCTCTTTGGTCTTCTTTACATAGCACAAACAATTGATAGTGTCAGGGTCGGTATCACAAAAGCATATCTCCTTTACCCCTCTGAGCGTTGAGGCTTCAAAGCAAGACATTTTCTTTTCTGTGACCACCCACACAAGACCTGAATGCAGCAACATACAACGAACAGGAGATTCCAAAGTAATGATACGCTTGCACGTCCATTTCTGCAATGCCCAATAGGAAGAATATTAAGTATGATATGCATATAGTAATAGAGAATGTTGTTACCTTTGACCATATTCTTATCGTGGCATCAGCTGACCCACTCCAAAGGCGGTTGTTCACTCTTAACAGGCATGTCACCTAAAAACGGACAGAGATTAGCCTAAAATGAAGTATAACTAAACATGCAGAGAAAAAAGGAAAATGATAACGGGCAGCCACACAAACCTCTTCCCAGTGGCCAGTGAGACATTGCGATTTACGGAAGCTGCCCGCATCCCACAGGTAGATACAGCGGTCTCGAGATGCGCTACAGACAAAGCCGTTGACGTACATCAATGAATTGACACGCTGGTGGCCAGCATGACCTTTCATGTCCCAAACAACGTTGCCTTGTCCATCCCAAACCCTCAAGGCTCCATCTGCATAATGTGCAAGACACATCAGTCGATAATGTATTTATAAATATACATTCCAACATCTGCGGATCTAGTTGATGTGCTAGCGTGGGAAGGGGCAGCTCACTCACCCCTGCACCCAGCCCACACGCGTGAGCCTTCCTTAAGTAGACACTGTACCGCGCCGCTATGTGAAGGGCGGAGTTTTCGCCAATAATTGGAAAGATTCCATGCATCACTGAGAGGCCGACGCAAGCCCAAGAACGAGGTAGACCTAACCACAATCTTTGGCTTCTCTCTGGTGCCAATGGTGCCTCTTCTCTTATTCGGCTCTTTTATCAATTGGTTGTTTAGTGCAATTTAGAACTTCAAGCAGAATTGCAGCAGCATGAAGATACCTTTTCTGGCCGTATTCTTGATTGTTGAGCTCCGAGGTCGCGCTTGGGGCGAGGAGTCCCCTTTTACGCTGCCATCCTTTGTCTTATAATAATAAATTATCTTGGTTATCTATATGATAGGGATATACGTAACAACAAATGACATTACCTTGGCTTTATCCAATGAATCTTTGCGTAAACCAAGAGGATCAACAAATTTTTCTGTGTTGATAATCACTGACTCTGAAGACTTCGACAGGCGAGGAGATTCCAAAGAAGGAACAATAAAGCTTTTAGCCTTTGGAATATCATCAAGGATGCCTTGTATGACTAAGTGTCGGCGCAAAGCATCGAGTCTATTCAGGACTGCAGAAAAGGAAGGCCGAAGAGCGGGATTTTCCTGCCAGCAGTCTCTCATTAATTGTGCATACTCTTCAGGACAATTTACTGGTATGCGGGGTCGCAAGCCTGAGTTGAATCATGAAAGATACAATATGAGATTAAAAGATAATAAGCAGAACAATGAGAAAGAAAACCGGGATTGTACCTTGCTCAATTTTGAGTTCAAGTTCAGACCAAAACATATTCTTTGAAAGTTCTTCTTCAAATGGATTCTCTGAAGTCAAAAGCTCCCATAAAATGATCGCATATGAATACAAATCAGATTTTAGAGAATACTGCTGACATTTCATCACCTGTTTGTTTTCGAGTACTATCAGAATGTGTTTGTCTTCTGGTGTAGTGGATAGAAGGAAATCATGTTTACCTCTACAGCCAACCAGATTGGGTTGTCAACGGCTCGGCCTTTTATAAAAACAGAATGCGCAATCGAAAGACCAAAATCTGATACCTTTGCTCCTCCTTCTGAAAGCTATTACAACGTTTTAGTACTAAAGATAGTTTTAAATATACTATTGTTTGGGAGCATTTAAAATACCATGATGTTCGATGACTTAAGATCTCTGTGTATGATGGGAGGCGAGAGTGAGTGTAGATAGGCCATTCCACGCGCTATGTCAGTGGCTATAGACAATCGCTCACTCCAAGACAATGGCTCCTTTTTCCTGATCAAGAAGACAGAATCAATAAACAGTTAATTAATTATCGAGTAAAGCTGCCACATTGCAACCAAAAAGCTTTCTCGATAAGCCAAGGTTCATGTTCTGTAAATGATGGGAAGAATACGTGGAGTGTAAATGGTCATAGAGGGTGCCTTGTGGCAAAAATTCCATCACGATACTGAATGGTTCTCTGCAAATGCCCTCTAATTTGACGAGATTCTTATGATCCAAAAAGCTGTTGGGTTGTCAGGTTTTGTTGTTGATTGAGAAATATAAATATTAATAGGATACTTAAAGGAAATAAAAAGTTACGTACGTCATGATCCAGGCTTCAGACCTAAACTCATTGAAAATATTAAGCACCTGCTCCTCACCCATATCCTCATAGCCTACTCCCCCAACGGATGGAATTCTGAATTCCTGATACATGTTGAATATTAAAATTAGCCTCAACATAAACAGATTAAATATGCCTGTTAATGATCTAGGCATTTACCTTAACAGCTACGCGCTCTCCTCTATATATTGCACTGTGTACAAGAGAAAAAGTGCCTTGTGCGATCGTCTTCACTAATTTGATTTCTGCGAAGTCAATTTCTCGCCCCTTTGAATATCACAAACTAAGTTAACATGGTTCCTGAATATTTGTATGTAATGAAAAACCAACCTGCAGATCTGCCATAGATAGATCAGGCACCAAGATATCTAGCCTTACACCAGGTAGAGTCCAGTTTTTTTCGACATTGATCACTTTTCTTTTTTCGGTTCTGTCTCGTTCAATGCCACAGTTGCTCTGTTCAATACTGTCTATGTCTCCTCCAAGGCCTCCAAACCCTGCTTTACAATAGACCATTGTTTTTCTCTTCGTTATAGCTCGCATGCACTCTTCCAGAGAAAATAAATATGGCTCTGTCTCTTTCACACTTTCTTGTGCCACATCGGTCTTGTGTCCATGTCCAGCAGAATACACGCTTGTTTTTGCAATTTGCTGTTGTTGAAATTGTATGCAATGGCAACACGGCACAAAGACTTTGGCCTTCATTTTGAACCAATTGATGGATAAATTCTCTATGTTGCCTTCGATCAATCGTAGCAACTTCGCAGGATTGGTGCCATAGACATGGATTTTGAGCAAACTTTTTTCTGGAATTTCTTCTAATAACGCTCTTTGCTCATCCTTCTCTATACGAGACTGGGCTGGTGTAGGGTTGTTGGAAGGGGCGTTTGGTAGAGTTGCAGATGGAGGAGCCGAGCAAGGTTGCATGAGAATGATTCCATATTTCCAATACAAAGGAGATTCCAAAACCTGCAGCAGATGAGCGATCAACCTACTGAAAAATCCAACAGGTAAATAATCGAACTGATAATATCTGCGTAATTCTCTAACTAAATTTGACGTCTTGGGGATAGCGAGGGATGTCTTAAATAAATTTGCATTCATGCTCTGGCCAACAGCACGGCTTCGAGGTCTATTGTTCTTCTTCTCAGCCGCGGAATCACCTAGTAACTGCAGCATTCGCCTTCTCTCTTGTAAATGAAGACTGAAACGATTATTTCCAGGTTCGTACGACGGGCCATAGAGAAAGGAATAACTTGATGCAAGTGGATGAGCAGACGAAGGGAACAGAGGCAAGTGAGAGGTAGGTGCAGCGCTCGGGGGTAATGACTTACGCTGCTGTCTTAACTTCACCAAATATCGTTCTGGCCTCCAACCAAACTTGATGACTGGAGGATGTTCTACAGGAAGAAGATAAGGTACAAGGATTTTTTTCCCTCGTTGTTGCTCGGCCTCCTCCTCTTCGGCAGCAGTTAATCGCAGCATGCAATTCCAGCTTTGATCAACAAGAGACTCGAGCCTAATTCTGGCAGCCCTACAACATGTCAAAAAAGTACAACATCACCCTAATCAGTACTAATAGCTGTATTGTTTGTTACACAGGTGAGCTTTCTTACTTTTGCAAATATTTAGCCCTCTCTGTTTTCACATGTTCGGGTTGGTGTTGGCCGTTGGATTCGCTATAATCTCTAGTGCCTGTTTTCTCCGTCATTTTATTGTCAGTGATCTGATGATTCTCTTTCATTTTTTCTTCTGGGGTGCCTAGAAGTGCAGTATTCAATTCGCCGCCGCATCCATAATTGGAGTGTCGATTGCGCGATATGCGTAGGGCTAACCCAAACTCTTCCAGGAGCAGAAGCAGCAACTCGTGTAAATGCGGAGGACAGCCTTGTTTCTCCCAAACCGCCCATAAGTCCGCTTCACGGATTGAAGCACCTCCTGTAGACCTTTGATTGATTCAGACCATTTAGTAAGAGATAAGAAACACAGAACGAAGCAAAGTAATCTAAACTTATGAGAGTTGAAACGAAAAGTACGGCGCATATCTACCTCTGGGTATAAATGAGCGACAGGAAGATCCGAATGAGCCACTGAGGGTGTAGCACTATCATGCGCCCCAGAGCCGATTGAGGATCCGACTTGAAGTGAGAAATCAAGCCTGTTGTTATGTTTGGACATATTTAGTGAAGGGTGCTTAATTCTGGGCTTCGTTTTACCAAGTTACAAAACTTGGTCAAAACAGCTAGCAGAAATATACCAATTCGATGAAAGTATTTGGTTACAATTGCCGTGTGCTCCTCAGGTATCCCACAATCTCTCGCGATTCTCTTATATTCGCTCCAGTCTAAAATGGGTGGCACACGTTTCCTAAAGAGTAAGTTATGGTGTTATATATTATTATATATCAGATGGCCAAACATAGAAACGCTAACCTTAGAGATAGAAGTCGTTCTTCAAAGAGTACAGCACCACGGGGAATCTGTTCGGGCATGTAAGGCTGTGCGAGAGCCGTATGGTATACCTGCTTCACCACTTCTTCTATCCCTTAAAATGTAAGAAGCAAATGTTATTTTCTTTGAAGTTGAAGTTGATTTTATGAATGTCAACCAGGAATTATTGCGATTTACCCTTTTTTGTCTTGCTGCTTACACATATAAAGCGCTTGATGTTACGAAAGCGCTTGCGGTAACACGTATTGATGGAGGTAGTTAAAGATTCGAGATGCTCCGACGTACAGCTCTTCTCGTCTGCATGCGTGCCAATTAGGATTACTGGCGATTGGTTCGCCCTGTTAAAAGAGAACTGGTAAACAAGGGCAATAAGAGTAATGAATATAGGCATGTCATGCAACACTTTACCTGCAGTGTATAATCTTTAGCCAATACTCAAAGTTTTGAGGGTTCAGCTCCATCAAGTTAAACACCAAGAGATATATAGTACGATTGGAGAAAAAAAACTGGTGCGTAGGTAAAAAGTCTACAGTCCCAGGGAAATCCCATATTGTGAAGTTGACGTCTACGTTGCTGTTTGCTCCTACATGTCTGCTGTTTCCCTTGACATTGATGTCTCTTGTGTCTATACCATGAGTAGATAATTCGGCTGGATCGTCAGAGGATGGCAAAGGCGTGCTTTTCCACTGAAGCCGAAACAACTCTCCTATCGAGTTGAGGAGAGAGGTCTTGCCCGCTTTTTCACCACCAACAAGCATGAGCCTGACCCTAAAACGAATTTAAATTTTTGAGTTTTCGAAACACGTTCCCACTCTCTTCTACCATAACAGAACATTATAAGTAGAAATAGATGAAATGGCAAATATACCTATAGGATTCGTCCATTTTGTCTTTAAGTTGCGAGAGGTACGTCAGAAGAATGGTGTGGTTCGCCCTTTGTTTTAATATTACTTCTGGAATCTTCGTCAAGGGGTTGCCTTCAAGCTTTAGCTTCTTCAAATTGGTCAGCACGCCAAGTTGCCAAGGCAAGACATTAAGCCTATTATTTTCTAGGTCCAATATTTCTAAGGAAGAAAGCTGTGATATGTTGGAAGGAAGGATGCATATGTTATTGTTGCTCAACACGAGATGCTTGAGCTTGGTCAGTCCGCAGAACAACTCTCTGGGCAATCTTGATGCTTCGTCTGCGCCAATCCGCATATCAGATAAGTCGAGCTTGGAGGTCCAGTATTTACACTTTTCGTAAACAATCATTCTTATCCTGTTCATAGGATTTCCAAAAAGAGAGAGTTTCTTCAAGTTGAATCCAAGCTGGAATATTTCGGTGGGCATATCATGAAGTTCATTCTTGTTAAGCAGCAAAACTTGCAAATCCTAACAACATAACAGTTATATAATCAAGTTTATAAGCACAACGATACTCGCGAGGTACTTTGAGGATAAGGAAACACTTACAGTCAATTTGCTAATCTCTGGTGGTATGATATTGATTTTGTTGAATCGAAGATCCAAAAAGCGCAGCTTGGCCAGAGATCCGATGGACGGTGGCAGAGAAGTCAACTCATTTTGTGATAAGTCAACAGAGGTCAAGCTCTCCCACTTTTCATCCCCAGTGTGAAGCTCTTCAATAGGGATTCGTGTGATTTGGTTATTGAAAAGAAGGAGCTTATCAAAGGAGAAATGTTGATATGAATGAGAAGAAAGAAAGAAAGAAGATGAACGTTGGGAGAAATCGAGCAGGCTATGAGGGGATAGAGAAGAAAGCCCCAGAGGTCTTCGTTCTGAATCTGCGTTTAGCTCTACTGAGAGGATAAGGCTTGCCAAAGTGGAAACGAGATTATACTGACTGAGGTCAATTGTCTGAAAAGGACTCTGCTGTCGATTCAACAATAACAAATCATGGCCAATCATCTGCTTGTCCAGCACCATTGATTCTTTTATGGTTCTTCTCTCTTCATTTTCTCTTACATAAGAGTTGATATCTCTATCGACAGCTTTCATGTCTTCCTCTTCTGTTAAATTGAACGTGTTGATGAATCCTCTCACCGAAGGGCTACTCTTCAAAGAGGCAAAAGTGCCTTTTGGGCTTGAATAAAGTAAATTTGTCAGAGTGATGTTGCTTCTGAGCATATCCAACAAATCCAATTCTCCTTCTTCTGTTATTTGGTTTCCTTCTATGTTTAAGTGTGTGATAGTATGATTGAGTTTGAGGGCTTTGGACAGCTCCATGACCTCCTTGTTGCCCAAGGCGTTGTTGCTCAAATCAAGCCAAGTCAAGGAACGGTTAGATTCTGGTAAAAAACAAAAATGATAATCATTAGCATTACGTAATACGAAAAAGGAAAAACAATTGCTCAAGCGTTCTATTATACAAGCAGGAGCGTTGTACCCAAAGACTTGACTAAGCCAGGCATAAATGATTGAGGCAATTTGTTGTTGTTGGAGAGATCTAGTCTGGCCAATATCTCATTGGTCTTGAGTGCCTCCACAATGTCCATCACTCCATCCTTCCAATTACGGTCACCAAGGCCCACACTAGACAGCTCTAACTGAGTCAGAGTTCGATTCGAATTCAGCGCTGCGGCTAAAGCTATCAAGTTATAAAAATGATTACGTGTCAGCATTTAGAAACTTGACAAGCAGATTTGATAGCATGGATAAAATTGTGCGTTTGGTATGGAGCAGTTGCTCCCTCTCTGCTCTACCTTTCATGCCGTCCTTTCCGAAGTTATTACTGTTCAGATCTAAACGGGTCAGGGATGCATTGTTGGCCAGAGCGGTGGAGAGTAAGGTTAGAGACTCGTCATTCAACCGACTTGAGGAAAGGCACAGATGAGCAAGAGAACATGTTGGGCTGGAAATACAGGCTACAATCGCGTGCAAGCCTTCTGCTTTCCATTCCTTTGTCTTGTGAGGCTCGCCATAACCTAACCAAAAATTATTATTCCTTTGTACGATAGATAAAAATAATTGCAAAGGTATCATACCTATTTGTGGGTTGTTTGACAACATAAGATGGGACAGATTGGTGTTGTTTGCGGTGAGGCTGGTCACAATGAGCCGCGTCTGCACATCGGACAAATTGCAAGAGGACAGCCGAACAGTGGCAAGATACTTGCTGCTGTACAGCGGCTGCAATAACGCTACCACAGCATGTTGTATCGCTTCTCCGTTTCCCTTTCGGATGCAATATTGGAAAAGAGGATTTGGTGATAAGCTGAACTTCATTCTTTCGTTTTTTGTTTTTGTGGGGGGGGGGGACTGAATGGGAAACAAAGGCGATTGATTTTCTAATTACCTTTACCACTAAGCACTGCAGGTTGGGCAGTGCGGAAATCAGCATCGCAAGATTGGCCCCTGTTTGAGAGTAGAGTTTGCAGCCCTCCAACAACTTAATGGCAATCAGCTCATTTTGTTTGGCCACCTTTTCAACACAGAGCCTGATCACAGTGTGCAAAATAATGGAGGAGCCTTGGGAATCTATGTCGTCAAGTTCCAGGCACTGAAAATGTTTCTCATCCATTAATTGAAACAACTGTTCTTCGCCGGAAACAGTGGCAAGGACAGAAGAGGTAAGCCGCAACGTGGCCAAATGGTTCGTTGATGGCTGAAGGCCAGACATTTCTTTCGAGAGGAATTGAGCTGATTAGACTTGGTGGTGGTCGCAACAGTTAAATTACTCTTATATCTCGTTGATTAATAGTTTGGCGCTGCCATGCACGTCAGCTCCCCCTCTGAGGTATATTTTGTGGTGCACGCCCGAAGAGGAACTGCTTGCTGCCTTGACACTTCTCTTCTTCTTTTTTTTTTTTGGTTTTATTGCCAACTTGGTGCACGCGTGGTGTTGTGTTTTGTTCTGTAGAAAAGTCAGTTTCCACCTCACAGATGGACGTACGGAGATCTCGTCGGTCGGATCCGTTCCACTGAATGCTTCTGAACATTTCCTGATTTATCCGGACATTTACTAGTGGGTCCAGATCGTTTTGCAGCCAATAAAAATCCAGGACAGGAAGCCCTCTTTTTTGTTTTTTTTGTTTTTTTTGTTTTACCAGTGCGCACTGTACAACTTCAGGTAAAAAAGCTAAAATATTTATTGCACCCACCAAGAAATTTCTTAGAGCGAAACAATCATTAAAAAAAAAACAAGCTTTACACAAATGACATCATTACATGGAAAGCTTACAAGAACAAGAAAGAGCACAACCACGCCATAAGTACTCGGGCAGGCTGTCCATAAAGCAGATATTGGGTCGTGAGGACCAGGGCACTGGGCTCATTGGCACTCCAGTTGTCGTTGCTGGTTGGATTAAAACCATTAGATTTGGTGCGAGGGGCAAGCTGGCCTTTATCAACGTCAATGATGGTTCTCACTTTCAGGGTCTGCAAGTTGTTGTTGAGCAGGGCAAAGTTGGCTTCCAGCAGCTCAAGGCATCTGAATGTGCAACTGGGGCATCTATTTTGATCAAGGGTGACATTGTTAAGAGCCCTGGCAAGAAGTTGTTGAAATGTCAGCCTCTGAGATTGAGGTTGTGGGCGGATGTGAGCCTTCAACATATCCTCTGGCCAAGAAGGTGCACAGCATGGAGTTTCTGCGTGATATTGCCCATCTTCGTGTCAGAACCAACACTGTAAGTATCAGCAGATACATTTAAGGAAGAAGAACTTGTACTGCATGGGCATTTGACTTTCTGATTTCTTGTGCCTCAAGATAAGTGCAGTTGCGCGTGTTAGGAACGCCCTGGCCATTGCCACACATCACTTCTTCCAGAACAAGGACTTTATCTACGTTCACACTCCTCTCATTACTTGCTCGGATTGTGAGGGCGCTGGTGAGATGTTCCAAGTCACCACTTTGCTTCAGGACTCGAAGAAGCCCCAGGACATCCCTAAACTGCCCACAGGTAAACCTCAGCCGGTCTGTTAGCAGAATACAGCAGTTAGAATTTTATTGTCTCATCATAATAGAATTCTAACCTTTGTAGGTGAGATCGATATTCAAAGGACTTCTTTGCAAGCCCTTCTTACCTGACCGTGTCTGGTCAGCTCAACGGCGAGTACTATGCCTGTTCTCTTAGCAACATCTACACATTTGGTCCCACTTTCAGGGCTGAGAACGCCAACACAAGGAGGCATCTCGCCGAGTTTTGGATGATTGAGCCCGAGATGGCTTTCTATGACTTGGCTGATACCATGGACCTCGCTGAGGCATATGTCAAACACTGTATAAGGTAGGCTAAATTCTGACCGGTATATTATTGAAGCTTAATTCACACGCCGCAACAGCTATGCCCTGAAGACTTGCCAGGAGGACATGAAGTTTTTGGATAGTGCTTGCAAGAGGGAGGGCGGAAGTCTTATCGAGCGTCTCAACCAGGTCGTTGAGAAGCCCTTCGTGCGCATAACCTACTCAGATGCCATTAGCAAGTTGCTTCTGAGCGGGGCTGAGTTTTCACAATACGTGGAGTGGGGAATCGATCTGGCATCAGAACACGAAAGGTTTTCATCCCTGCCTCACCTTCCCTCTGTGTGTTTTACTGATTTAATGCTTCTCTTTCTTGCCAGATACTTGACTGAAAAGGTGTACGACAGCCCTGTTATCGTAACGGACTACCCCAAGGACTTTAAAGCCTTCTACATGAGACTCAACGATGACGGCAAGACGGTTGCCGCCATGGACGTGCTCATGCCAACACTGGGAGAGCTCATTGGAGGATCTCAAAGAGAGGAGAGACTGGGTGTGCTTCTGGAGAGGTGACTAACTCTTCCTGCCTGTCTCTGTCTGTCATTCATCTAATCCGTGTAAATGTGGCGGTGGTGTTCTATTCCTTAGGATCAAGGAGAAGGGAATGCCAGAGGCACCCTACAAGGCGTACCTGGACATGAGGAGGTTCGGCAGCGTGCCTCACTCTGGCTTTGGTCTGGGCTTTGAGCGGCTCGTGCTCTTCACAACGGGCATAGACAACATCAGAGATTCCATCGCCTTCCCGCGGTACCCCAAGCACGCCCTCTACTAAAGACGAAGAATGATGAATGATACGAAAATGGTACTACCACGAATCCTTTGAGGGGAAATTAATCAGGATGTTGCTGTTAACAACAACCAGTTCAACAGTTGAAGTGTACCTTACGGTGTACCAACTTGTTTTGAGGTTAAAAGTTGTTCTGGGCGTTAAAAGTTAACACATTGAAGATTGTCTTAAATCTCAAAACCAACTTGGCTTAGAGACAAGAGATTGTAAACTGTTGAGTTTTAGTCTCAGAACTTTACAGCTGCCACACTTTGCTGCACTTTGGCTGGCCTCCCAACACACCTGGGCCAGCCGCAGAGGCCTAGCAAATGCAGCTGCAGCACCATGTAATTAGGGGAGCTGCAGCTTACCAATGTT
>CDFI01107635.1:2635-15717 GCA_000826405.1 Acanthamoeba divionensis | reverse complement strand
GATACCTGACTGTCTTGGCATTATAGTTTGTATGGAGCGCGGCACCTGACCACCGCCGTTTAGTGCCGACATGGTAGGCCTCACAGGTGCGTCCAATAGCGCATTTGTATTTGGCCTGCCCTGCTGTCGATATTTCATGACAGGCATGGAGTGGGTGGTTCTCTGTGTCTCTTGGATTGGTTCTGGTTCAGGCTCTGGTTCAGGCTTCGAAGGCTCGAGTCCAGATACACTTCGTTGATATAGAAATGTAATATTAGACACATTTAAAAAGTCACTTAAAAAATGAGCAAATAAAGGTAATGGTACCTTGGCTTTTCCAGGATCGGCAGCTTGTCAGGCACACTGCAAAGCCGTTGTTCTCTGATCCTCTCCAGATCATCACATATTTCATTAAAGCTGGGCCGCTCTCCCGGAGGGCCAGCCCAACATCTCTGAATGAGGCCAGCAAACTCTGGGAACTTGTCTAAACACTCATCTGGGATTTTAGGCCGTTCGCCACTGAGAACTGCATCTTCGATTGCACTGAGGAAAGATATGTGTCCTAAAAAGTCCTCACGAGCTACTAGCTCCCATAGAATGACACCATAGCTGTAGACATCCTGTTTATTTTAAAGCACATAGTTGTAGAGTTCATGTTTACTATTTATAAAGCACTTTGTAAGTTCTTAGCATGTGAATGTTAAATTTTTGATAACATACCACTTTTTCGTCATAATCCTCTTTTTTCATCATCTCAGGAGCCAGCCATACAGGATTATCTACGACCTTTACATCTAACATTCAGTCATGTCAAGAGGTTAGCATTATGATACCAACACTACAGCCAAGAGAAACAAACATACTTAGTTTGCCAGCCAACATGAGAGATCGTGATAAACCAAAATCAGCTACTTTTGCCACAATGGTAGGACCTTCTGGAGTATCTTCGACCGTGAGCTGAAAGAATCAAAAAAAAAAGAATAATTATTAAATTCAGATATCAATCAATATTTAAATCAATTATAAAYGYCACTACTCCTTAATCGCATTCACTGAGGCATTACAAGAAAGTGCTTACCAACACGTTAGGGCTCTTTAGATCGCGATGTATGAGAGCAGGTTTGTAGTTGTGCATGAAGCGCATACCCTGTGCGATATCCAATGCTAACTTAAACACCACTGCCCAATTCAAACACTTTTTCGTTGTCATTGAAAGGAATTAATTAGTACCAATCTTAAGAATAGTATCTCGCCACTTCATAATGTCAGTCTCTCGTCTTGAGTTATCACAGACAGCAGTGATATATACCTTCTCTTTGTTATGGATATAATCATATAGACAGCCAAGACCACAAAACTCAAGAAGCATACAAAATGGTTCCATGCACAACCCCTCCAAACCTACAATGTTTGGATGGCGCATGTTGCTTTGTACAAAAGAAACTGTCATATGAGCACATAATTTGATGGCCATTTATGCGTGAGAGTGGGGAAAATACCTCATGAGGTAGACCTCTCGTCTGAATTCCGCGAAAACAGCAAGAGGGTCAACAGCGTCTTCAAATTCAAAGCCAAGATTTTCAGAAGTGCTGCCAGTATCAATGGTCAGCTGCTTCAATGCAATAATTTCCTCGTCCCACACCGCCTGCAAATAAAATATAACTATTAATTACTTCAAAGACACGATTGAGGACAAGGCACAAGATTGTTACCTTATACACTTTTGCAAATCCTCCTTCTCCAATCTGTTTAATAATTTTTATATCCTGGTAGTCCACTTTTGCGCCTCTGAACTCAGCTAGAGACACATCTGGTGCTACAGCAGACACAAGCACATCTTTGATACCTCGGCATTTAACATATGTTGTGTTTGTGGACACAGCCTGTTCAATTAGTTTCAGCGGAAACTGGTACGGGTCTGACGATCCCTCTGTAAAATGAAGGAGGAAAAAAGGGACAAGTAATGGATATAAGTGGTATGTAATGAGAAAGAGCAGAGAAAAGTTTAAATCTTTACCTTTCACACAATGAATGCAAGGAACAGTGATCTCAAACTTTATCTTTAGCCAGTCTAGGACAAGAGTATCTATATTTTCCACCATGCGAGTGAGATGTCTCGCGGGCTTGGGACCTCGCACCCAAAGATCCATGCGCACTGGGAAGGTCTTGTTGTTCGGATCTTTCCTGAGTGACAGCATAACTCTTTCTGTATCTTTTCGTATCACAATGCCGCTCTTCCTATAAATCAATGGTATGAGCAACTAGACTAGAACAAGAATATTTTATTATTATTCAGGATAGGGGATACTTTACCAGTATAGCAATGGCTCGTACATCTCTGAAGAAAGGAATCGTACGATCAATCTGCTAAAGAATCCTAGTGGCACGAACTCGAACCGATACACTCTTCCTGCCTATGATGTAGTGATATATACATTAGAGGTGGAAAAAATACCCACACAAATTACTCCTTGAATGGATCAACAAGTGAGAGTTGCTCACCTGCGGGCAGTTTTCAAGTTCAGGCCAGAACGGCTCCATTTTATCCGCTGAAGGAGGATTATCAGGCAGAAGGCATGGGATTAGCAGGAATGTCTCTCCATCCTTCTGCAACCTTGTCATTACTTGGAATTTTTCAAGAAGTACAACAAGCTTCTCATGCAAATGAGGCGGGTGAGTCGGAGGCTTCCAAAGCTGGGGCAAGTCTTTTATGCTCAGCAAACCATCCTTGATAAAGTTGAACTTTAGAGAAACAACTGTAGCAAATGTCTTTGTGATCCATTGAGGATCTACTATCACAATATCTTTCAACCCTGCATCCTTGTCGCTGAACCACACCAGGGAGCCCTGAAATCAGAATAGGACCAAATATATTTGTAAGACACAAAGCTTATTTGTTTCTTTGTTTGCCAATGCTTGCGGCCAATCATCTCATCTCTCTTTGCTCTCTTTGCTCTCTGTGTGTGGTCTCGTACCAAATCATTAAGGAATTTTGTAGCAGTTAGCACATAATCCTCTGGTATCTTACAATCAACAGCCATTTGTCTATAGTCCGACCATTGCAATGTTGGTGGGTTGAGAGTTTGCTGTGCACCAAATAATTTTTCTTCCAGAGCAAGAAACGCCAACCTTGAAAAAATATCCGCTCAGCATACGTTATTCAAATACTATTCAGAAAATGTAATATGGTACCCGATTTCTTCAGGCATGAAAGGCTGTGCTAGTGCTATTTCAGTCAGCTTGGCTTTTAACTCTGGTATGCTCTGATAGAGAAAAGGAACCACAGCGATGGAGATGTTGTTATATCAGTCTACAATTAAAAGTAGCATATATTGCAAGGCAAAGCTCAGGAAAGGGAACAACCTTGCCGGTTTCATTACTTATTGCAAAAGAGCCCAGAATGTGTGACTTGAACCGGTTACCATACTTCGCGTATATGTTGTTGAAGTAGTGGTCAATATATTCTTTCGTGCACATTTTGTCATCTGCGTGCGTGCCCACAAGTACAACAGGAGCATTTGATGTTCTGGCATTGACAGACTGTAGCCAGTATTCTATCTGTGAGTCTTCCTCTGATTCAAGCAGGTTGAATATGAGTAAATAAATAGCACGGTTGGATAGGAAGAAGCCATGGGTTGCATAATACACTTCCTGTTAGCAGATTATTGGTTAGAGGACAGTTTGAGCACCGAGAATGCTTGATGTCTTGTTGTGAAGTGAAGCAAAGATACCTGGCCAGCAAAGTCCCAACAAGAAAAATTAATTGATTTGTCCTTGTATTTGTCTTGATTTGGATGTTTGACATTCCACTTTCTAATATCGATGCCTGTCCCAAATAAGTGTTAGGAAAGGAACAGGGAACAGGAGCACAAGTGAGCGTGATACCATCTGTAGCAAGATTGAGATTTTTGTTTCTGGCTTGAGCCGCGGGAGGACCGCTTGTAGGTTTCTCTTCTGTTTTTGAGGATTTGGCAAAGTTTCCCAAGAGTGTCGTCTTGCCCACATTTCCTAAGAACAGGAATCATTAGAAATAGAAGAAAAATGAAAGGAAAAAGGAGACCCCATATCATACCATTTCCTACAAACATCAACTTCATTCTGAAAACAGTATCTGTTCCTTGGTTGTGTAACTTCAAAAATTGTAAAACTTCATATCCCCCTCTGTTGATAACCTCTCGAAAGTGAGAACCCTGTGGTATAGGTTTTGTTTGAGATGAATATAAACGGAATGGGCTCGAAGAAAGTTCAACATAAATGTTAGTGTAATTATTCTTACCATGCAGCTCATTTGATTAAGTGGATTGTCTCTTATATCCAAAAACTCTAAAGAGGCCATACCTCCCAGAGAAAACCGAGGCAAGTCATCAAGCTTGTTGTCAACAAGCGTGAACTTTTTGAGCTTTGGTAGAGTGGTGATAGCCAACGGGATTTCAGCAAGAGAGTTGCGACTGACATCCAATATTTGAAGATTTGGCAGCTCGCCCAGTTCTACTGGCAACCATTCTATCTTGTTGTTGGAAAGGTGCAGCTCTTCAAGCTTTTTGAGCGAGCCTAAACAAAAGCCATTTAGCTGTAATGAGACCATGATAAAACAGGAGAGGCGTTTTGAAGGCACTTACCTATGCAAGATGGGATTTCCTTTAGTTTGTTGTCTGAAAAGTTGATGATACGCAAGTGTGGGAAGCGATCGATAATGTGTACATTGATATACGACTGCTCTCTGCCTGGCAGCTCCAGTGCGTCTGTCTTCCCTTCCAAAAGCTATGGCCAACACAATAAGCATACGTTAGAACATAAATACTCTTTCATCAAGAAAAAAGCATTGTTCATATGACAATGACTAACGGTGTGACGTGATAGCATGTTAACACACACACAGAGAGAGAGAGAGAGAGAGAGAATGTAATGTATGTGTGAGAGCAGAGAGGGGAGAAAGGGAGAGCAGAGCAGAGCAAGATGTTTGGACAGAGAAGTAATGGGATGAATAAGAAGTAGGAGAAAAAAGAAAGTAATACAGAACTTGGGGAGAAGCGGGGGGGGGGAGTGTAAGAAGAAAGGATTTGGAAGGTAAGTACCAACTGAAATTTGTCATTGAGATTAAGTATGCGTTCGATCTCGTCTCTCATGGCGGGTGTAATGGGATTGAGCTGCGCATCGCCGAGTCCCAGCGTACCCAACTCTATCACTTCTTCGTCCATGTAGAGCTCAGTGAGGAACACGTTATTATTCAAGCAGTTGAGCATTTGCCTTGTGCCTTTTCTGGTCAACTGATTGAAGGAAATGTCCAGCATCCTGATGCTCTTGTTTTTCTCAAGCATCCTGGAAAGGGGCACAATGCCGTCGTCGCCAATCAAGTTGTTGCTCAAATTAAGTGCTGTCACGGTTTTGTTCTCGCTGAGTACTTCAGCCAGCTCTTCGCAGGCCCATTTGTCAAGATAATGGTTGTGCATGTCTAATTCTCTGTCTTGCTTGTTGTTTTGTCTCAAATTTTCTAACAACAGGTGAAATTCTCTCTCTTTGAACTTGGGCGGCCTTCTCTTTTTAGAGCTGCTCTTGCTCATGGCGCTTTGTGAATCAGTCCTCACATTTCGCTTATCAGAAGGGCTTGATTTCAGGTCTTCCTTCAGGGACGTCTGAGAGGGAGTTCTCTTTCTCTTTTCCTCTTTAGCCTTTCTCTTTTTCTCTTCCTTCTCCTCTTTCTTTTTTCTCTTCTCTTCCTCTTTCTTCCTCTTCTCTTCTTCTTTTTGCTTCTTTTTCAACTCAGCCAATTCTTTCTTGGATACTTTGGGATCCTTTTTTTCCATTTCCGCTCAATTACAATCAAGTCCAGTCTCGCCTGCTTTCTTCAAAATTCGTCTAATTAGACGCTGAGCCTTTGTTGTGTGTTTTGGGGGGAGGGGGGGGATCGAGAGCAGACGAGAGGAACCAAGGCCAGAGGCTGTTCCACCAACAAGCCTAGAAAAAGACAAACCTTACGGCAACACAAAGCCTAATGTGTTGTTTAATTAATGATGAGACGTGCGAAGACTTGTCCCTTTCTCTCTCTGTGTGTATGGAATCAAATCCCTTCGTTGGTACACCTCCCCCCCCCCAATGTGCAGGCACTTTGTTGTGGTCAATCTCTGGGGCGTGCCGTTACAAAGAAATTTTATTGGTTGAAAAATGTCTATCGAATAATTGGCTCAATTAAGTAATTTTACGATTTTCCATTGGCCCCATTCATAGAGACACAAAATGGAACACTGAAAAAGATGTAACAAAATCAAAGTCTTTACTATTAAAAAATGTACTGAATCATTGCTTACCTGAAAAACCATTTTACACAATAGTTGTAACAACTGAGCCAAGTTTGTTCATATGTATTATTACCTCCTTTTTAGAAAAATTGACTAAATCCATTCATCTTGGTCTGCAAATCATATGATGGTGCCTAGATAATTCCTGGTTCTTATTCATTTTCTTGTCTTGGCCATTTGGAGATTGCCCAAATGGTTCAAGAAACCAAGGCTGTCCCTGGTATGAGCAAGCTTGTGCCACAGCTGCAAGAGGAGGCCATCTGGAGGTGTTACAATATGTCAGAAGCCAAAGCTGTGAATGGAACCCAGAAACCTGCACTTGGGCCATCACAGGCTCTGGAAATGTTACAATGGGCAAGAACCCAGAAACCTGCACTTGGGACATCACAGGCTTTGGAAATGTTGCAATGGGCAAGAAGCCAAGGCTGTCCTTGGGATAAGAAGCCAATCTCAGCTGCTATTGCAAAGCTTATAGAAGCAACCTTTACAAATATATGAATACTTATAAAACACACACCTAATTGTTAAAAAGAGTGTTTTAATAACAAAACACTTTTTGTTTTTAATCCACAGATGTTCTTATATTTTAATAATAATAATACTTATTTTGGTGTATATACAACAAATAATATTGAGGTAGAGAGAAGACAAATACAAAAAAAAAAAAAAGAAAGAAAGAAAGAAAGAAAATAACAAAATACCCAAACAAACAAACAAACAAACAAATACCACACCACACCACCCTGATCACGGTGATGGTGGCCCAGCAGAGAGCAAACAAAGCATGGTGGGGGCTCTTGGGTGGCATATGCCACCTTTCTCGTTCACACAAACACAAACAAACACACAAACACACACACCACTCCAGCTGCTGGGCTGGACACACCATCATCCATCAATAATAATAATAATCACAATCACACACACACACAACAATCACAAACACATTTTTTTGAAAAAAAAAACAGCGCACAGCCCCCCCCCCACATTGGATGGAATGGGGAGTACGATGAATAGTCGATGAGTCAGTTAGTCAGCCAGTCAGCCAGTCAGCCACAATCAAATTGGTCAGTAGTACCCACTAACGCTTCGGCTTCTGTCTCGTGTTCGTATGGGGATAGGCGGAGATGAGATCATCACAGACTCCACAGAACCCATTACCCCGAGCTGATTTGCATCAAAGAAGCTCGCCTGTGTGTGTGTGTGGTGTTGTTTGGGGGGGGGGAGAAGGTAAGTTTAAAGTAAAATTAAATCTTTCTCAAATGCTTCTTTCAAAGTTGGCTCCCCCCTTGCTATTAATCTGTCCTTAAAAAAGATATATACATATACATATACATATACATATACATATACATATACATATACATATACATATACATATACATATACATATACATATACATATACATATACAAATGGGTGGGTAGCATTGTAGCTGTGTGCACACGGTACCTGTTCTTGCTCTTTGCTGACAGACCGAGAGCGGATGCACAGGACCTCTTCTGACAAAGAAGAAGAGCGCTTATCTCTGGTCATCTGCTTGTCGTCATCGTCCTCGTCCGAGCTCAAAGAAAATTTGGAGTCGCTCTCCAACTCTGCCACAGACCTCGATCTCGTCCTCATACTGGATGTATGTATCAGAATAGAGAGAAGAGAAATGTTTCGTTACATTTCTGTACAACAACATGCATATTAAGCAACTTTAAGAAAAAAATTTGAGAACAATAGTTGTAGGGGTTGTAGTAGTAGGGAGTGATGTGGTGGTGTGATAGAACAACAACAACAACGTACAGTTCATCGCTCTTGATCATCAATCCGCTCTTTTTCTTTTTTCCTTCCTTTTTCTCTTTCTTCTTTTTGCCGCTGCCGCCGCCCTCCTTTGGCGATTTGCCTCCACCTCCACCACCTTCCTTTCCATTGGCCTTTTTCTTGTCTTCCTTATCTTTTCTCTTTTGCTTCTTGCTTTCCTCTTTCTCCTTTTTCATTCTCTCCTTTTCTTCCTTCTTCTTCTCCTTCTCCTTCTTCTTCTTGTCCCTCTTGTCCATATTATTATTTACACACTCATCCCCATCCTTCTCCTTTCCTTTGTCATCAGATGATGATGATGGTGATGAGCACACATGATCCGAAACAACCAGATGGTGAGAGCCGCCGCCGCCACTCTGTGAAGCATCGCTCTCACCAATTTCGCCATCTGTGTATTCCATATATGCGACCGGTCGCATTGCCTCAGACATGCTTCTTCTTGGAATGGAACCACAACGAGAACCACCATTGTCCTTAGCCGTTAAGGGATACGACCTGTGGCCAGCCAGTGGGCTATCCCCGTAGACCTTTTTGTCTTTACTGCCCTTGTCTTTCTTTCCTCCCTTCTTGCCAGCTTTCTCGGGGCCAGGCGACGAAAGTGGCTCTCTTAGTTTGGTCTTCGAATCGCCGACGTGGTTCGAACTCGCATGATCGTCCTCTTCTGGTAAATATTTGTCCAAAAGAACAATGATCACTGATATATTGTCATTGGAGCCTCTCCAAAAGGCATGCTCTTTCAACTTGATGGCCGCCTGCACACAGTCACCGTTTGTAGCCTTGAGTTCATTTAGCACGATGTCCACGGCCTTCTGATTCGTTACGGTGTCCCAACAGCCATCACAGGCCATAATCAAAAATTGATCTTCTTTACATAATTGGACAACGCATGTGCCTTAGAGAGGAGAAGGGAAAGGAGAAAGGAGATAATTAGAACAAAAGTATGAAGAGAAGTACATTACAGCACTTGCTGTTTTGCACTGTGTGGAATCAAACTACATCAACTAGCTTCTAAAAACCAATGGACATTGCAGTTTTTTTAAAAAAAAAACAAAAAATATTACCTGGCTCAGCGGATACCAAAGGCTTCAGTGAGGCATCTCCCAGAGAGCGAGATATTGCGATGATTCCGTTGACTCGATTTGAAGTGACATAGCCCCCTTGGGATCGGATTCTTTCCGACTCGCTTTCCAGTTTAGGTGTGTGGTCAACAGTCAATGGAAAGGCTTTGCCTCCTCTGCACAAAACAGCTCTGAGAGAGAACAAGCAAGAAGAAGAAGAAGAACGTGAGAACGAGAGAATTTGCATAACATTTGTCAAACAAGAGATAAGAGGAGTTTCCTCTGTACATACCTGGCATCACCTACGTTAGCTACAAAAATTTTGTGCGAACTGGCGGATAGAATGGCAACAACGGCAGTGGCACCATCTTTGTTATTCTTCATCATCTCGTCCATTGTTGAAAAACTCTTAACAAGGCCATTAAATGTTATAAATGCCTCCTTGTCAAAGTCTTCAACCTTACAGTTCAAGTCACCCTCGTGGCTTTTGCCTAGCTCTTCTTCTTCTTCTTCTTGTGCATCATTTTCCTTATGAAGGTCGCGTTTGTCAATGTTTTGTGTTATATTTGGGTTCTTGCCTGTCCATTCATCATCTCCAGTATCTTCGACTCTTCTCCGCTCTTCCACTTCTTCTTTCTTGTTTCCATCTATCTCCTCTGTCTTACACTCAGACCCTTCAATGGGCTCTGCTTTCTCACTATTTGGTCCTTTCCCCCCACCGTCACTATCACTTCCCCTTTCCTTTTCTTCTATCTCTTGTTCTTCTTTCTGTCGCTTGTCATCCTCCTCTCGATGTCTTTTCTCGTCCTCACGTTCTTTCTTTCCTCCTTTTCTTACTCCTTTCCATAATGACGACCCCTTCTTCTCTTTCCCCTCTTCGTCATCTTTCTCCTTTCCCCTGAATTTACTTCTGCCCTTAAGTCTGTGAGAACTTGAAAGGGGAAGATCAAATGCCACTCTTTCAGCTTTAATATTCTTTGCCAACACCTGGTTTATATAGTCAAATGGGGAGAAAATATTGATAAATGCATCACATGGACAAATGATATCGAGCTTGAGTACCTCAGGGAAATAATGGGCGGCAAAAACAGCTGAAGTACGTCCTGCATGCCCATCAAACACCGCAAAAAAATCGTCTCCTGCACGCACAGATAAATGTAAATAATTGCTTCTTCGTCTTCTTCTTATAGTATATAGCCCGTGGATATCAATTTATCCACCACTTCAATCGCCTCGAAGCAAAAATTGTTCAATGGGGTGTTACCTCGAGATCCATAAAAACTAAGTTGAGCAGAAATAGTGTCCTCCATGCGAGGCCTCTTTCCCATCATCTCAGAAATTCCAATTCTCTTGTACTTGTCCTCTCGCGTTTTAGATTGTTTGTCAATATCATCTCTAGACATATGCTTTCTCTTCCTCTTTTTCTTCTTACCTCCTTCATCGTCGAACAACAAACTAAGATCACCAAGAAAATTATCATCCAAATCTATATGATAACAGTTTCCTATCTTCATATTTCGCAGGTCTGGTGGAAGCTCTGTCAGCTCGTTGTGGGACAGGTATAACACATTGAGATTTGTCAGTCTTACGAACTCAGGCGGCAAAGAGGCGACCTTATTATATGACAAATTGATTTCACGCAAGTAATTCAAGGAGCATATCGCAGAGGGCACAGTCGTCAAGTTGTTGGAAGAAAGGTCCAAAATGCGAAGTTTCTGTAGTTTAGTTAAACTCTCAGGCACGTGGGTGATTTGATTTCTGCTAAGGTACAATTCCCGCAGAGAAGCCAAGTTGCACAGACCATCTGGGATTGTAGAGAATCGGTTGCCGCTAAGAATGAGCTGCTCGAGTTCAGGCAAGTTTGTTTTCTAAAGTTGCACAAACAAATGATATAGATTTAAGCACTGCGGAAAAACTCGGGCGCCAAGTTTGCGGATTGTAAACGTACCTCTGATGAAATAGCTTCTAGACCAGCTTCATCAAATAGATTGTCGCCCAAGGAGAGAATCTCCAGATGCTTGAGTGACCCAACACCTTCGGGAAGAGAAGAAATTCCGTTTTCATATATAGAAAGCACTTGTAGTCGAGATAGATGCCCTACATATCAAAATTAAAACGTTAGTACATAGCAATTGGCGAAACTTTTGGAAACTGGTATTGACTAAGACAAAAAACGCAAACTGTGTTGTATTGTGAGAGCAGAGAGAGCAGGGATATACCTAATTCTGTTGGTAGTGTAGATATTTGATTGTCTGCAAGATGGAGGTGGTTGAGTCTGAACAGATTCCCTATTTCAGGAGGTATGGTTCGTATCATGTTGCCAGAAAGTTTGAGAGCTCTGAGCTTCGCAAGATTGCACATTTCTACAGGAAGTCGATCTAACTTATTGTTTGAAAGATCCAGTTCCTCCATGAAATCTATAGATGATAGTTCGTTGGGTAGTGAAGCCAAGACGTTGTTTGCCAAATATAGCTTGCCCAAGAATGATAGCTTGCCCAACTCAGGCGGCAAAGAGCTGATCCTGTTTTCAGCTAAATTCAATTCCATCAAAACAGTCATGTTCCCTATTTGTGGTGGCAGACTGTCGAGCTGGTTGTGCGAAAGACTAAGGATAGCCAGCTCGCTCAGTTTGCTAAGATTGGGAGACAAATTCCTGAGCTTGTTGTTGTTCAGATTCAGTTCGATGAGAGAAAAACACCCTGCCACTTCGTCGGGAAACTTCTTCAGTTTGTTTGAACTGAGGTCCAGCTTTGCTAAAGACTGTTTGGTTTAGGATTAGCGCCGTTAACAAGGTGTGAAATTCTCTCGTGAACAAAAGACACAAAGAAGAAGAGCTCATAGGAGTGTAGCAGAGTGGAGGGGCTAAATAAAGCTTAACAGCCATAAAACTATCACAGTTACTAACCTCCAACTGGGACAACTTTTGTGGCAAGCTGCTGATCTGGTTAGACTGGAGCTTGAGATCCTTGAGGAACGCGAGTTGGCAGAGTGCCTCAGGAAAATGGGCCAGCTTGTTGTTAGCACAAGTCAGCTGTGTGAGGTTGATCAAGTTTCCAAACTCTGGAGGCAGGCTCTCTAATCTGTTGTTATCTATGTCCAATATCTTGAGTGAGACAAGTTTTCCAAATTCAGGTGGTAAACTCTTGAGGTTGTTTGTGCTGAGATCGAGCAGGGTGAGCGAAGAAAGGTTTCCCAGCTCGCGAGGAAGTGATTCCAATAAATTACAATGCAAGATGAGTCGTGTGAGAGAGACAGTCTGGTAAATAGGAGCTGGCAGAACATGTAGACGATTCCTTCCTATATCAAGATGCTCGAGGAGTGAAAGCGCCTTGAGGCAGGGAATATCTCTAACCTTGTTTCCATTCAATTTCAAGCTCGAAAGGGAAGTGAGCTGCGAGATCCTTAGGTCTAGCTCAGCAAATTCGTTGTTGCAAAGGTTAAGGCCAACCAACTCTTTCAGTTCAAGCAAAGACTCAGGCAGATGGCGCAGTCTGCTGCCTTGGAGGTCCAAACTGTGGGTTGTCTTAGCTGTCAAGATTTTGGCTTCTATTTCTTTGTCCTCAACATGGACAACAACATCTTCATGCATTGATAAACGAGCCGCTTTGGGGGGACTCTTTTCTGCATTGAGATTGGAACTGCTGCAAGTTGAACTCGTAGCAGCATTATTACTTGAGTTCATGTGACTAATGTTGCTTGTCTTATCCTCTTCGTTGTACATCTCGCTCTTGTTGTCATCAAAAGAATTGTTGGAGGCCATAGTTTGGCCCAATTTGTGTCCATGCTTCACGTTGTTGTTCCCCATTTTCTTTTTCGACTCCCCGCCGAACGGCGGGCTGAACCGCCGAATGAATGAAAGAAGGTTCAGCTCGTTGTTCTCTTTCTTAGCTTTCAGAAGTCAAGAAAGATTTAAAAGAAAAGAATGAGGGTGAGAGAGAGAGAG
>CDFI01107634.1:5018-19594 GCA_000826405.1 Acanthamoeba divionensis | reverse complement strand
TCTCTCTCTCTCTCTGCAGAGGTGACCTTGAGAGATATCACAAGGATAGAGGACAACTATCCAAACAGGATAATGAACAAGGGAGGCCTCATCAACTTCCACAAGCGGGCGCTACTCTTCAACGAAATACAATCGGTACATACATACATACATACATACATACATACATATTACTATACCTTACGTTCCCCCCCCCCACCGCCACTAAACACACACCAACTAAGCGATATCTCTCTACACACACTACACACTACACTACACTAGGTGCAAGAGTATCAGCGGCGGTCGTACAATCTGCAGTCGGTGGTGCAGGTGCAGCTCATCCTCCGTACTTCCGTCGCCGGCCACCTGACCCCCCGTCAGCTCGCCCGCAGAGCCCAAGAGATTGAGGGCGGGTCCCACTAAAACAATAAAATGAATGCATGAATGGTGGTGGTGGGGGGGCCATGGTGCAATTATAATAATATGTTAACATATAATTGTATGTAAAGTCCAAAAAAAAACATTTTTTGTCCTCTGTCGGAGTGAAGTTAAGGTGGGCCGCCGCCTTAAGTTGAAATTTGATTGTAATATTTTTTGCGGACGTCATAACGATCAAATTTAACGTTTATTTGTGTTTGAATGGAATCAAAAGAAAGAAAGAAATTCCATATCACCACCACAACAACAAAAAAGACAGACACATCGCCAACAATAACAACAAAGGGAGTTCAAGTGGCCTCTTCCTCTTCTTTTCCGATGGAGGAATCGACCTCGCCAACTCGCAATATCTTAGACTTGCCTTCCGAAGTGCTCTCAACTGTAGGGCTCTTCATGCAAGCCAGGTGCCTTTGCACATTGGCCCGGGTGTGTTCGAGAATGAAGGCCATATTTGAGGCAAGAAACTCCCCCATCCACCCGCCACATCTCCCTTTGACCAAAGAAGTCCCCCAAACAACTCCGTCATGCAAATATTGATAATGGCTGAAGACTTCTGTTTTTACAAAAGGATGACTTTATCTGGAAGTACAAATGTATGGAATGCTTTGAAGGCTCCTGCGGCGACATTCATCAGGCTGAGAACAAAGACCTTCCAAACAAGTGGAAGCAACTGTATCATGACTACAGTACTTATATTCAAACCAAAGCAAACACAAACAAATGAATGCATCTAATGAAATGTTGCACTATGGCAGTCGTGCTAGGGCGATGGCAGGCGGCTATCAAAGAGCGCAGAGAAGGAGGTGAAGGAGAGCTGGTGGTGGCAGCAGAAACGAGTGGACTGATGCTGGACTCTGAGCGTATGACCGCCGTAGTGGAAGCATATGCAACGATGGATAATCGTACGGTGCGAGCGAGCTGTGTATTCAAGCCTGGCTCAGGCCTTCACTACTTCCAAGTCCTCTCCCTCTGCCCCAGTGACGCATCTCCCCTTCCTAACCTACATTGCTTCATTGGATCCAATTCTCTTCTTTTCATGAGTGACGATTCCTGTCAGAAGAACTATAATATTAACATTGAAACTGCTGGCCTGCAGATGACATAGACTATCATATCTACATTGGGATTGCCCACACCACCGAAGCCAATACAATCCCAAGTATGACAATGTGGAGCAGGTTTGAATGACATGTGTGCATGGAGTGTCCTCTTTTCTATTTCTATTTCTATGTCTCATTCTTCTCCCTTAAATGCAGCGAGCATTGCTATGCATACTGCAGTAATGGGGTAATGTACTCATCGCCAACGCTCCAATGTGACCACGCGTGGTTTGGACAATACCACTTCAATGACACCATAGGCATGCCCCTGATATAATCGTCACATCATACTTCAAAACTATCGTGTGCATTTACTCTCTCTCTCTCTCTCTCTCTCTCTGCTCTCTCCTCTCTCCTCTCTCTCCTCTCTTTCTCAATTGTGTGGTGTGTTGGGTACCTGCATAGGTATAATGGTGGACCAAAGAGAAAAGGGTGTTGACGATGGCTGGCTGACGTTCTTCCTGAATGACAAGATGGTGGGCAGGACGATGAAGATTCGGGGCAGTTGGTTCCCCTGTGCAGGCCTATTCCATCCCTCTCACAAGGCACCTGGCCATCCTCCTTACGCACACAAACAAGCATGCACAAAAGAAAAGGCCTCACACGCTTACATAACAACAGGTCAGAATTGTGATGGTGGCTGCTACTGTCCCTGATCCTCCTGTCCCTCTGCTTTCAGCTTGATAGTTGTGCCTTTGAAGAAGGGGGATTCCAACATTCTTGGCACTGGCGTGGAAGCAATTCAATACTGCTCAGTGATCTAACCTTGGCTTATTTATTCTTATTATTTCTGCATCTTTCCATTCTATTCTAGAAATTTACGGAAGAATTCCAATTATTTGCATATTTTACATTCCAATGATTGAAGGAACATCATCATCAATTGGTTGAGCCAAAGGTGTCTTCTCTGTAAGGAGGAAAAAAAAGACAAGGAAGGAGGAAGGAAGACCCATTTCATTGTGGTAGTTGTTGGCTGTTTCGCCTTGATTTTTAGAGACATGAGTATCACAGTGCCAACCAGGCAAAGGTTTCTTCTGATTTTGTTGTTAATGCCCATGGTGATGTCTTATAATGTGCTATGGGACTTTACATGGGGTAGGAACAACACTGACGTTCTCCCACAAGTATTATGCCATGAACTCAGATAGAGAGGTACTGAAGTGTACATTTGGGTGTTGTGGGGGTGGGGAAGGGTCTTACCAGATGAGCGAGAATTTGGGCAAAGTAATGGTTCTGCTGCAGGATTTGGGCTTCAGGCTCACAATAAACCTTCCCCCAGTGAGGGCCCTTACATCATACCCCCTGCAACTCTTTGACCTTGTGTTGATCACCTCAGGTGCCTATTCCTACAGCCCCGAAGAAGCTCTTGCCCTTGACCGGTTCCTTCAGGCATTTACCACCCTTCCCTAATCAAGGTTCAATGATTTGCACATAGACGTACCAACCTTACTTATCATAAAACAGTCTGGAGGATCAGTACTTATAGTCTATAACAACATCACTGATGACTCTATCCACAATGACACAACATCCTTGGCAGAGGCCATTTCATATGGAATCATCAACCTGGCCAACAATAAAGTCACTCCAGGTTTCTACTTCACATTGATTATTAAAATACTTGTTAACACATAATCATAAGCTTCTCTCTATCATTCATTCTCTCCTCTATCTCTTAAACATACAGGAAGGCATAAAGTGTTCACTCAGTGGACTCATCCCATTCTCAAGGGAATGACAGGAATCAATCTGCAGTTCTCCTCAGGACACCTTTTCTCCTTGTCCAAAGATAAGATGGATCACATGAAGCTTCATAAGGACCATGTCTTAACCCCTTTCTTTGGAACCTCTGAGAACAACGCAATATATGGTGTTGCCATTGAGAAATGCAAGGAAGGATGCAGGGCCATGGTGACTACAGATATAATGATGCAAAGAGAAGTGTTCTCAGTGTTTCCCACAAATGAGATCTTCGTGAGGAGGATACTAGAGTGGATGTACTCCTCTAGATCCACGCTCACCAACAGAGGAGTCACCATGCCTACTGTTCTTAGCAAAAATAAGATAATAATACAACCCAACCAGCCGTCCTACTCTATTCTTTCCAACGGTAGACACTCCCATCTGCTACATGCCTTCTCTTAAAATTGACACTATGTGATTGTGAAGGTGAGGGGATATATGTTTCGTTTACTGCATTGAGGGAGCTGAATGCTGCAAATGAAATCATCAAAGAAGTAGATCTAACAAAGATATACTTCTCAACTTCAGAATTCTCTATAAGGCCAGCAGACAAGGTGATGTGAAGAAGCGTCAAAGGAGAGACTTTCATACTCAAATTATCACTTTCACACAACAGGGTGTAGACAGTTTGCTTTACTGGGCCCCTCTGCATGATTTTGCCACTTTAGGCATCGAGTTGGAGTGGAGAAATGACAAAAGCAGGAACACTGTATTAGTCTGGTAAGTAACTACTTATGGGCACCCTTTGCTGGAGCTTCTTAGCTCACCCTGTGAATTATCATGGCTCTGGTGCAGGTCCCTCTATCTGTCACAGTGGAATTTTGCAGATAAATCTCATTCACTGCAGCTTGAGCTCTCTGTTTTGAATGCAACACAGAAAGGCCTTAAGATGCCTAACGCAGTGCACGACTCCGCAAGACATGAGACGAAGTATTTCTTCAGTGACCCTAAGCTATCCCAACTCAGTCTCAAGTTGGCAAATACTGCTTTTCTTGACGAGGTACAGCGTAATGTCTCCATTGTCTCTACAGTACACGAGAACACAAGAGCAAACACTACAAGAGGCAGCAACGAGACACCAAAAAAGATTATAGAAGTGAAGATGAGCGTCAGATTCTCCTACTTCTCAAGGGCATTGAAGTACGACAGTCCACCACTGATCACTAAGAGTGAAGGACCAGGAAGTGAGGAGGATGGGATCAAATTCCAGCAAGTAGCACTGGGAGTGACTCTCTTTGGAGTTTTCTTTGTGCTCTCCTTGGCAGCATTTGCTGGATTATACTTTGCAGCCCGCTACTGGAGGCGCAAACGCTCCCAAGAACGAATAGAGAGACTGATCAGAGAACAGCATGGCAGTGATGAGGACGTCATGCACGATCCCTTCCTCTAAGAATGCCTGGGCGATCCAACTACTACTGTAAAGTCTTTTTGCTGGTGAGATTTATGCCAATTTATTGCGTTGAGAATCCAAAAGGTACATTACATCGAATGTGCCACATGTAAGTTTGTGCGCCATGTATGTGTATGATAAGGCAGCAGCAATCACCATACAAAGCAATTCTTCTTCTCCTTCTCCTCCACTTTGATTCACATCTATCTATGCTCTTTCTCCTTCAGTGAGTTCGTTTCTCTGTACAAATGCCCAACGTGCACTCAAAAAAAATAAACAACAAAACAAACAAAATTATGTGTGCTAGCAATTAATAAAATGTTAACACACCTCTTCTCTCTATCCATCCCTCAGTTGAAAAAAAAGAAAAAACTATCCAAAGCATTGATCTCTGGGTGGCAATTGCAGATGATGTGATGCAGACGTTGTGTGGCACCCATGCAGAGGCTTGAATGTGAAGGAGAGGTACCTCCACGAAACACACACGAATCTATGCCAAGATGCTACCTCGTGCTCTTCTTGTTCTAAGACCCTCCAAGCGTTGAGCGAAGATTGTGGCACACCATAGTTGCTGCTTCTGCAACAGCTGGATACCTAGTATCTATCTGCTCTGGTGCATATCTGAATTTCGCCACTAGAAGTTTCATCTCTTATAAATCTTTGGTCATGCCTGATGATACATCCACGCGCGCAATCTTCTCGGTTCTCAAAAAAAATGAATATCAACAACTGTGGAATTGGCCCACATCAAACGAACAGATCGTCAGACCAACCAAACTGTCTGTGATGGGTCCAAAGAATTTGAATCTTCAAAAGTATTCCACCAAACTAAAATTTCTCTTTCCTCCTCCTCTATGTTTTTGGGTTTTTTGGGTTTTTGTGCTTATTTGTGTTCCACAACTCCCTGGCGATTGTCTTACAGTTCCTCCCTCTTTCAATCCCTCCAGATTAAAAGCAAAATAATCTCCACGGTGTATCAGATTGTGCCACCATATCCAATAAACTCTTTCCCTTGGTCCGTGGCAATCTTGAATGGAACACTGCAAGCTGGGAGGGCTTATTGTTGGGACAGCCTTGACGTGGCCGCCTGGAGTGCGCGTTGTGCATTCCTTGCTTCGGTGTGGAAAACAGGTAGTGCTTCATTGGTAACTGGGTCTCTCCTCTCCTCTCCAACAAAACTGATGTTGCAGGCTTGGGGTCTCCTTCCTATCGAAAAGAAACAGTGGATGATTAAGGAGTGCTCTCGATTACGCATGTACACGAGAAAAGAGATGTACCTTGAGCATACGCAGCACGTTGCTTGTATCTTACAATGCGGCCGCAGAGGAATGTGTCCCAGTAACCACACTTCTGGCTACGACTGACTCCAGGAGTATCCTTGAGCCACCAGTCCTCATACCACTCACCATCTGGTGCTATATCTTTCCTAAGAGCCAGAGCATTAGAGAAGACAAACGTTGGAATTCGGTGCTGGCAAGCAAAGACCCACCTATGAAAGAATATGTCAAGTGGTTGTTGATCGCTGCTCGAGGGGTCTTGGGGCTGCTGAGAAATGAAGCCCCAGCAACCATTGAACATTTTCAGGGCTCCAATTCTCCACAGCTCCGCTGAATAGCGAGTCTTGAAGATATCTTTCCACCTCTCGTTCTATTTACCCAAGAAAGATAATAAACGTTTGTTAGACGTTTCAAGTTTCCTAACACAGATCACACTCAATGTTATGGTACCTGTTGCAATAGAGAATAGATCCAAGCCCACTCGTCCGCTGAATTCTCAGAATTGGAATCGGAGTTGTGCGTCTGATTCTGGTCAGTAGGAGGAGGAGGAAGCCCATCCTGAGGAATTTCCAAAAGCTTGTACCTTTTCATGTACAGCTGTTTCCAAAGACCTGCAAGGAAAACGATGTAACCAAACAATCCAATTCAAGGTTGAGAAGACGAGCAAAATACCATCATCAGTGGCGAAATGGTTGAGGCGCTTCTTGCACACTTGCTCAAGAAGAGCCAGATCGGACACACCAAGGAAGCTGCACATGCGCAGCAAAGTGCTCGAGGGCAGATGCAACAACAGTGACTCCTGTATTCATAAAAAAAAATACATTAGATTCGTCAAATGTGTATGGCGAAAAAATAGGTCTAAGATTAAACCTTTTGGTCATAGGCATTGGAATAGTTGATCTTCGGCTTAGGTGTAGACACCACTTGAGCGTGTGGCGATGTTGGGGACAGGCCCTTTGGGGAAGGCAGATCATCGCCCCAACAAATATTGTTGCTGTGAGGATCAATTGCCATGCCCTTTGTGCCATTAGTCAATCCATCATGCATCTTGGGGTCAACATGCTTGCCTAAATGAAAAGACGAAGTCCAATGAGATTCTAACGAATGAAAAACCTCAATTGTATCATTTTGCGCAGGATGACAATTTACCCATCTTGTTCCTTGGAGGAGACTGCGAGTGCGGGGATACATCGAAGCGCGGCAGGTGACCTCCTCTTGTTGGGGGAGAGTGAATGCGCATGGGTGGAGAAAGAGAGCGTGATGGAGGAGACTGTGAGTGGGAACTCATGTGGGCATGCATGTGGTGAATTGGCTGGCCCATGTGAGTACGAGGTAAAGGCTGCGAACGAGATGCGGGTCCATGCGCCGAAGAAGAACGGGCATTCAGTCCATAGTGGATGCCATTGTGACCTTGGGTCGGAGAGACTGTGACACTGCTTGTGCTGTGGTGAGGAACGCCATGATAGGACGGAGCAGCGTGGTGTGAATTGTGATTACTCACACCATTGGAAGTGGGAGAGACGTTATAGTAGCTATTAGGCTGGTGTTTTGCCTGTCCATTTCTAAACTTATTATATTGTCCAAAGTTGTGCGCATGCGTGTTGGAGTTCTTCTTAGAAGAAAAGGCGTATCCATTGCTTCCGTTTCCATGAGAATTGCTACCGTTGCTGCTAATCGACGTGAATGGCGCGTTGGGAAGAGTAAGAGACAGAGCTGTATCGAGGGAAGTAGAAAGTGCACCAATACCCAATGAATTGGCTCTAAGATTCTCTAAATGGTCATGGATATGTTGCTCTTCTTCATAACTCTGACCAAGTCCAACATGATGGCCAGGGCTGTGGCCCAAAATTGGACCATAAGGTGAAGAAGAAAGGGAAGAAGGCAAAGAACTGTGTGCCTGATTTTTCTTGGATATAGCACCAAATCCATTGTTGCTTGGGCTGAACTGAGTGAAGCCCATCTTGGAATCCCCATCTATCAGCGCCGGCGATGAGCTAAGAGAATCGAACTGATGGAAACTTTGGAAGCTTCCACTATCATTTGATGCGCTGAATACATGGTCTATAAACTGATCCTCATCGTAGCCACCCCAGGAACCTGCGGACAAATGAGGCGAAGCCTGTTGGTAAGAACTGTAGCCATAATTGTTGTTCTCTTTCTTTCCAGCAGAAGGTATCGGCAAGGTGTGACCCTTCCCCTCGGGGTCTTCCCTGAAGCCCTGAGAGGCCAGGAAATTGGGTTGTCCAAAAGGAACGTTGGGCGGATAACTGGAATTCAAAGGCCCTGAACTAAAATAATAAAGAAAACGGAGGATTAGGAACATACTGCTATTTCTTAAGACTGTCTAAAGAATGAAAGGGAGAGAAAGCTAAAAAAAATGAATTGTTACGTACCTGTGGATGTGGTCCCCAGAAGTTGAAGAGATAGAAGGCGCTGTTCCCGTTGGCCTTCCTGGCTCATCTGAGAAGAGACTCTCCACCACCGAAAAAGATGACCAAAAGGAAACGGAGGACTCTCCTCCTGTTACTGGTGCAATGTGCCCTGCGGTGTTGGGAGCAGCCTGGTGGTGATGAGATGACGGCGTGGTTGTTGTCTCAACGGAGGTTCCTCCCGCATGTTGGCGATGAGCGGAAAGCTTCATGTTGCAACTGCGCGAGTAAATCTTTTGGGGCTCTGAGAGTTAATTACAAACGTTTTTGAAAAAACAACTGGTTCCAACAGTAGGAAACAGTTAGATCGTTCAACGCAGCGGTCCGTCTCCGAGGACAGATTATTCTTCTGTTTGAAGTGTTTGGATCGCCTGGTTGGTCAAGGTTTTCGTCCCTTGATTAAAGAAACTATTTTCTTTTGTTTTGTTGTTGTAAAGAATTGATCCTCAGCGCAAAGGCCAACAATGAGAACCGAAGTTCGAACTCTTTGGAAACAAACCACCAACGTCGTTGTGTGATTGACACACAAAAGCACTTGGGGCAGTCTCTCCTTGGATCTGTCGATATTTTTCTCTCTTCAATAAGTTGATCAGGACTGACGTGCGTCTCCTTTCGTCAGCGATTTTTGTGCTCGCTCGCTCTCTCTCAGAGAGGGTTGGCTTCAAAAGGCCTTTCACTTTCTCTGGAGGCAGAGAGAACCTCCTCCGCCAGAGAATAGATGCAAAGGACCCGAAGAAAATCCTTCTCCTGACCTGCGCGCAGAAAAATTAAAAAAAAAAGAACAGACAAAGGATTATTAAAACAAAAACAAAAAGAAGAGGCCTTGCCTGCAAGAATTCTCTCTCTCTCTCAGTCACTGAAGGTCTCTTCTTCTTCTTTTTCTGCTCCTCTCCTCTTTCCGTTCAGTTCAAAGGAGGGAACCCTTGGTCGTTGCTGCAGCTGGGTATCTCTGCCCCCCCCCCCCCGTCCCAACACTTCAGCTGTCAATCATTTTATTTAATTAATTTGAACGAAATTTTCGAGTCGACAAAAAGTTCGCGGCCAACCATTGGTCCGATTGCTGACCTATTGATGAAGTCAAATGAAATTTCAACCAATTTCGAGGTACCCCAGATTTGACGACTTCTGTCAAAGTTCGTCTACAGATTCGGAGGTTGCGATTGGCGGACGGAGTTTAATTAGGTGAAATTTCCGCAGGAAAGAAAGGAGGGAGGGGGACCAAAGAGGAAGGGAGAGGTTGACAAGACAAGGTCTTTGGTCCATTTGACGAAGGTGATGGTGGCAGTGATGATGGAAAAGAAGCAGCAACGCATGCACAGGTCGATGCCAATTGCATGCCAGAGCGAGGAATCTTCGTCTGGTGTCCTGTCACATTCCATCTGCCTTGTGAGCTGCCTTTCTACTCGTGTGGTTGGGATTTGAACCCAACAAATCGACCTCTCTGGGAAGGGAATATTCCAGGGATCATGAAGGAGATGTGATGATGAAGAGCAAAAAAGGGAAACTCTGTTGTATCTCCTTACATCTCAAAGAACAATGAGCAGTGTGTGATGGAAATACCATTTTTTTTTCAATTTTCAACTTGGTCTTCTTTTCTTACCAATTCCAATTGACAACTAGGTATATCCTTGCAATGATATATGCAGATCTCTTAAAAATTCTTGCTGTCTCTCCTCTCCTCACAGACAGGAGAGGCCTCCCAAAGGCAGCCCTCTTTGCAGACTGCCAGGCACTCGCCACAAAACTTCCTGTCCTGACTTGTTGCTTCTGCTGTCCCTGGATCGGACAGTGGCCTACTGCAGATACAGCACTCCAATTCTTTGATCACACCAGAGGTATCCCTGTTGACATTGATGTACAAGGTCTCTTTGGGATGTGTCTGTTTAGAAACCAGAAAAGATAAAAGTTAGAGTGACCCCAAGCACATTGCATTAATAAATAACCTTTGTAATCGCTGATTCCTTGTCTGCTCTCTCCATGACTGCAGCATAATTCTTCTTCTTCTTCTTCTTCTTGCCACAACCTCTCTGACCATTCATACGCCCACTAGTGTAGTGCAGCAGCTGGCTGTAGCAGCATTGCAGGACCTCAAGGAATTCCAATTTTTTTCCATGTCTATCACACAAAGAACATCACCACATTGTGGGTTCGGTGCCTGCTTCATTCCTTTTTCTAGAATCCCAACTTTTTCCAGCAACTGGTAAGTACTTATTCCCACTCTTGCCCCTCTTTTACTTCGTTGGGATTCATTCCCTCCCCCCCAAAACCCAAACAACAACAAGAAGAAACAGAGTGCATCATCTGAATGGAGGCGCCCACAGGAGATGCCTTTGAAGCACTACCCAACGAGTTGCTCTGTCAAATATTTACACAACTACACCCACCATGGTGGAAGATTGTGAGCCGAAGTGTGAGCCGAAGATGGCACCGCCTCATAAACACATCATCTTTCAGAGATTTTCAACAGATGCATTTTGCTGGGTATGGTGCACGAACAGGCCACCTGGAGGTGTTGAAATGGGCCATTTCTCAAGGGTGTTTTTGGGATAAGGCGACATGTTCCAGTGCTGCTCGTGGAGGTCACTTGGAGGTGCTACAGTGGGCAAGAAGCCAAGACTGCCCCTGGGATATGTGGACATGCGCCTATGCTGCTCGTGGAGGCCATTTGGAGGTGCTACAATGGGCGCGAAGCCAAGACTGTCCCTGGGATAAAGAGGCATGTGCCTATGCTGCTCGTGGAGGCCACTTGGAGGTGCTACAATGGCTCAGAAGCCAAGGCTGTCCCTGGGATGAATGGACATGTGCCTATGCTGCTCGTGGAGGCCATTTTGAGGTGTTACAGTGGGCGCGAAGCCAAGACTGTCCCTGGGATGGGGAGACATGTCACTTTGCTGCTCGTGGAGGCCACTTGGAAATGCTACAATGGGCGCGAAGCCAAGGCTGTCCCTGGAATGGGTGGGCATGTGCCTTAGCTGCCCAAGGGGGACATTTGAAAGTGCTGCAATGGGCCCGAAGCCAAGGCTGTCCCTGGAATAGAGATACATGTTCCCTTGCTGCAGGTGGAGGCCGTTTGGAGGTGTTGCAATGGGCCAGAAGCCAAGGCTGTCCCTGGGATGAATGGACATGTGTTCGTACTGCTCAAGGAGGCCATTTGGAAGTGTTGCAATGGATCAGAAGCCAAGGCTGTCCCTGGGATGAGCTGACATGTGCCTTTGCTGCTCATGGAGGCCATTTGGAGGTCTTGCAATGGGCCAGAAGCCAGGGCTGCCCCTGGGATAAGCAGACATGTAAGTATGCTGCTGAAGGACACCATTTGAAAGTGTTGCAATGGGCCATAAGCCAAGGCTGTCCCTGGAATGGAGGAATGTATTCCCAAGGTGCTGAAAGACGCCATTTCGAGATGCTGCAGTGGGCCAGTAGCCATGGCTTGATTTCTTCTTCAGATCTCTCCGATCAAATGAAGAGTCTCCAACATTGGCTGAGGAGAAGAGAACATGCCAAGAATTTAGTCACATCATCGTCATCATCGTCATCATCTTGATATATCATGGATCAGAGACAGGAGGATTGGCTCCAAACTAATAATAATAATAATGAGTTGATACCTTACACGCCATATGCCACACATGCTGTCCTCTTTCCTTCTTCACCCTCCATTGCTCTTCAGTGAAGTGAAGATGCATGTTCCATCATCGCCTCTCTCTCTCTCTTTCAGAGGATGGCAAGGCCAGGACCCCTTTCTTGTTGGAGTCTACCTATGACATCTGCAGAGATGAATGAGCCACCATGGTGCAGCTGGAGCTTCTTCAGTGATGGGCACCAGCCCTGGATCAACAGCTCGATTGTGCGGTGAGTCAGACGTGTACACCAAGAGATGTTCAGAATTGTGAGTCCCGTGCACTTCTTCATCACACGTGCAAGTCCCTCATCTGTGATCGCAGCACAGTCTGACACGTTTAGCGTTTGAAGGCTTGGCCCTATGCTGTCTGCAATGGCATACAAACTGAGGTCAGTCAATCCCACGATGGAACCTAAGTTCATAATTCTCCTCACATGGGAGTTGTTCTCAGCGATCCATACTATCCCTTCGTCTGTGATGTTCTGGCATGCGTCAACGTTCACTGTGTGCAGCTGCCTGCAGACTCCATTGGCCAGAAAGTGCAACCCCTTGTCTGTAATCTGGTTGACACCCTTCATCTCGAGCTCTCTCAGATGGGGCAGGTGCTGGGCGATGGCTTCCAGCGACGTGTCGGTCAGCTTGTTGCAACCAATAACATTCAGTCGCTTGATCTTGGGACAGCAGCTGGCAACATGTACGATTCCTTCATCTGTGATGTTTACTGTTAGGCAACCTTGCAGTTCTAGTACTTCAAGTGTATCTCCTAAAGTCACAAAAGAGAAAGGCTCAGACATGAAGGGACAAGGGAGAAGGAGAGAAAAAAGAAGGTGCAACGCAAGACTAATCAGTCAATACCGAGGGATGATCCAACTGTTCTGAGGACCGAAAGGTCAACAGAGAGACAGGATTTCAGAATTAATGTGCTCATCTTGCTGCAGTGTTGTATTGTCTCTCCTATTCCTGCATATCCACAGAGATAAGGTTTGCTACAAATAATCAAGAGTAAAAAGGGAAAGATCTTCTTTACCAGAAGCTGTGATGGCATAAGATGAACACCATTGCATGTCCAGCGACTTCAAATCTGTGCAAGTTTTGCCCAACGCCACAAGGCCAGTGTCTGATATCCTCCTGAGCCCGCGCATGTTGAATCTCTTTGTTTGTTCAATGTTGTAAATGTGTGAAGATGATAAACACCGAATCAGTAACAGTTCAACAACGAACTCCTTATACTCAAAAAGGCATGGAAAAGAAGAACCTTTAAATGGAGCAGGTGTTTGGAAATGGCAATGAAGCTCATGTCTGTCAGTAAGAAGCAACCACGAAGAAGCAATGTCTCAATATTTGGGCAAGCTTCACAAAGCTAAGAATATGAGGACAAACAGAATCAGTTGGCAAGATCACCTTCCTTAGCGGAGGTAAATGCTCATAACATGCAATTACCCTTTCCATTCCCTCATCAGTGATCTTCCTGCAGCTTTCCAAGTTGAGACTTATTAGTCGAGTGCCCACTGTCTTTGCTATTATAATCATTGAATTGCTGTTTATACGCTCTCCACAACTCTATGTTCGCGTGTGGATGAACCATAGAGATGCATGGTTAGTCAAATTAGTTTCATGTGGCTAGAGGAAATAAGGAATTGATATTACAAGGTTGAGTGTTTGAAGACGGGTCCAGGTCGAGCACACGATTTCCAGTTGCCTATTGCCCAGTTGCCAACCCCTCAGATTAAGATCTCTCACTTTGCTACACTTTGCTAACAAACTAACCTATGGTTTCTATCAATACAACAATGCATACACTGCAAACCAATATAGGTTGGACATCAAACCTCGCCAAACAGAGGAAATGTGGAGCCTCTATAACGAATCGGTCTTTCCAAGTTCAGTCGTTGCACTTGCTGCCACACCAGCACACTCCAGGCCTTGCATACCTTTTATGGGGGGGGGAGGAAGCTGCTTTCAGTTCTGGGGCCCACACAATGACAATGTGGTTGTGTTGTGAGTTTTCATACTTGAGAAGCAGAATGTTGATCAGGAAAAGCATCAAGGAAGCTAAAGATGTGGGCACAGAGCTCAGCCGGAAGTTCATCCATGGAATTTACATTCTGTGGTTTGGAGAATTTTAATTTACTGCGCCATCAACATCTAGAAATTTCCAGACAGATAATGCCACAAACAGAAATGTACAGAAATGTACAGAAAATTAACCGTGTGCTAAAATAAATAAATGCTTTGTTGAAGCTTCTTCATAACTGAATGATGCTTGGCAAGACGAACTCTCCTTTCTCCCACTGACCCTCGCATATAACAGTGTCTTCCTCTCGAGACATCTCCTTGCCTTCGCCGTGCCTCTTGCCTTCCTTCCAGGCCCCTTTGTACACCTTCTTGCCTCCTTCGTAGACGAGCATGCCCTTCCCATGTTCTTTTCCTCTTCTCCAGTCGCCTTCATAGATATCTCCATTCTTCTTGGTGAGCTTGCCACTACCCTCAGGAAAATCATTCCTGAACTGGCCTTCGTACACTTCCCCATCGCCAAACCGAAGAGTACCTCTGCCTTCCCTCATTCCATACCTCAGGTCACCTTCATATGCTTCCCCT
>CDFI01107633.1:0-17299 GCA_000826405.1 Acanthamoeba divionensis | reverse complement strand
TTGTGTTGAAGTTGCTGCTCCATGGTGAGCATGGGGGTAAAAAGTCAATGGACTCTACGGGGGAGGGGGGGCAGCTGCGATGTTGTTTGTTTGAAATAGTGAGAGAAAATCATCTGTGAGAGACGTTTCCAAATATTGATTTTGATTGGCTGAAGACTATTTTTGATTTATTACAGTGGGGAATGCGAACATGCAAGGCAGTGTGTGTCCGCAACAATAACCAAAAACGATTGACTGCACAACTTGTCTTGTCTTGTGTTTGTCAGTTAACACATTTTTGTGTGTGTGTGAGAGAGAGAGAGTTGGTTCTCTGACCAAAGAAAAGAATAATAAATGAGTGCACAGATATCTCTTTCACGGCCACAGCAATTTATCCATATGATTTTATGTATGGACATAAATCTTCCTTTTGATTTTCTACTGGTCCAGAAAACAGGCCGTGCATAAAAATCTCAAAAGATGGCATTGCCCTGCAACACACAACACACACAACCCTATTTGGGAATTTCCCACTTCCAGGTTCCCCCCCAAAAAAAAGGAAGCAAAGCCTTTTCTTTCTTCCCCCTGCTTTTGTGTGTCGCAAACTCTGCCACCCACAATGGAAAATCTAGTATTCGAGGCTGTTGCCAATTCAGGAAATCATAAGCTGAAGGACTTTATCAAAGAGAAATGTCCTGTGTTCAAGGTGAGTGGACATTTGGTAAAAGTATATCTCTTGTTCTACGTAAATAATAATGACATTAAAAAATAGGATGGTTGTCCTTACGCAGAGGCATCAGAAAGTTTCAAAGAAGAAGTGCAAAAGTGTCCAGTCTTTCAAGCAGGTGAGGTGTCGTTATCGATGAGGCAAGAGGGCGATACGGTTTTTTTTTTTTTTTGACTGTGCCACTCCTTACTTCTAATCCTTTTTACAGATTGCCCATTCAAAAGTGAAGAAACCTTGTTCAACTCATCTGCACTCCAGGAGATGCTTTCCTTTGCAATCAACCATCATCCATATGGGGATGTGCAAGGCCATACAAAATGTCCTCTGTTCAAGGTTATTTGCTTGCACTGAATGACACATAACTCTCTTCTTAAGGACAAACAAACTATTTCTCAATGTGCAGGAGGGTTGCCCTTTCAAGGAAATGCCCGATCATTTAAAGGAGGAAGTGAGCAAATGCCCTTCCTTCTCTCATGGATGTCCATTTAAGACCCTTTGTTCCAACGGAGAAAGACTGATAGATTCATTGAGGGCACGTACTTGGGATCAACTGTTCCCCAAAACATTGGCAGAGCAGGAGCATCCAGAAGAACAAAATAGTGTTTCTGATACAGAGGAACATTTGGCGAGGAAACTCAAGTTGGGAACCAAGAAGTCACACGGTAACGAACTTTCAATTCGCCATGTACTCTTCTTTCGCCACCAGCATTGTCCTCTCTCTGCTCTCTCTCTCTCTGAATATGGGTAAACTGATTTTGTTGTTGATGATGATAATGGTGATGACCTCAGCCTTAGCGGAGCGGTCGGATTTTGTGAAACGGTTCAGAAAAGGAACTCTTGAGAGGGATGGTTACAGCAAACTGTTATGCGCGTTGTATTATGTATATTCAACCATGGAACGAGAGCTTGAGAGGCACAAAGAGAATCCAATAATTAAGAGCATTCACTTCCCAGAAGAGCTCAATCGTACAGAGCACTTAATACGGGATTTAAGATTTTTCTATGGAGAACAATGGAGGGATCATGTTAGAAAGCCCTCACAAGTTACCAAGCAGTACGTTGAAAGGTTGATAACTTGTTCTAAGGTAAGCTTGCGCCATTAGTCGCCAAAAACACAACTGTAAATCCACTCTCTATCCTCCCCCTCACATCCTGCACGCACAACAGGATGAACCAGAGTTGCTAGTCTCCCATAGTTACACGCGCTATTTAGGTAAGCCGAAAGGAGAGAGAAGAGAGAGAAAACAATACTTTGGAGACTTGCAGCACTAAGATGATTTCCTAAACCAAATAATTGCGACAATAGGTGATCTTTCTGGTGGACAAATTCTCAAAAAATTAACCAAGAGATCGTTGAGCCTTCAAGGCGATGGTGGGACAGGTGATAATCCTTCCATCATAACTGTTCAACAACAACAACAACGCGCTTACTCATTCCCCCTCCCCTTTTGTGTCTTGATCTTATTATTATTATTATTCAGAGTTTTATGACTTTGAGCGTATACCCAACTTCAACCAATTTAAGAATGCCTACAGAAACAACATTGACTCTCTAAAGGTTTCTCAACTGCTTGCTGATCGATTAGTCGAGGAGGCCAACGTAGCATTCGAGCTCAACATGCGCCTATTCATAGAGTTGGATGGCAAAAATCCAGATGAGGTCATTAAGGAGCACAGAGAAAAAGAGAAAGCCAAAGAGGAAGCAAGGACCAAGGAGAGCCCTTCAACAGTTGGTGATGTGTCCCACGCTCCTCCTCCTGATAATCATCCACCAGTAGAAGCGAAGAGCGGCGGCGGTGCTGCTGTGTGTCCCTTCCACAAAATGCTTGGTTTGGATAAATCCAAGGACAAAGTGAGTGGTGCACCACTGTTAACCAGACCAAATGGTGGTGATCTTGATGGTGATGATGATCGTGTGCCAGGCACGCTGCTTTCTCCTCCTACTCAAACTGATGCTGCAGGAAACAGTGACTGCCCAATGGATGGGCCGTTGCTAATCAGGTTAAGCTTTGTGGTGCTGATCCTGCTTGTTCTCAGCAACCTTCTGAGCCTCGCCTGAATGTTCGTGTGTTCAACACACGAAGTTATTGGTTGATTGATTGTGGTGTGGTGGGTGTGTGGTGTGTGTGTGTGCTTATCAACTTTTTGTGTGCGACCCCCAACACTTGGCAGCAAAATTTGAGATAAAAGAAAAAATGGCATTTCCGTTCTTTTTTTTTTGAAATGTGATGGGATCATGCCGGGGGGGGTCTTGGTGCTAGAGCGCACGGCTGTCAACCGTGAGATCGCAGGTTCGAACCCTGCCGGGGGAAGAACAAAACTTTTTTCGAGAACAAAACTTTCGGTACAAAAAGAGGAAAACAGACAACTCGCAGCTGCTAACGCAATTTTCTTTCAGTGGCGAATGAGCAAGAGTGATGAAGAACACAAAGAGTGTTCACCACACAAGCCCTCAGTTCCATGCCCAAAAGCAAAGCTTCTCCTTTCCATTGTCCTCCTCCACTTCATGGAAAGTTTGGTTGGCGGCTGGCATTGCGGTGTACTTGGGTACCTCTGTGGCGAGTTATACATACCTGAAGGCCAAAAAGAAGAAGCATGAGGAGGAGAATGCAAGAATAGCAGAGGTGACAGATGAGGAGAGGGGGCGCACGTTTGATAGATTGGCTAATCGCTACGACCGCGAACTTGGTCTCGACGAGTGGCTTACCGGCATCATCCGCCACCGTCGCCGCCTTCTTGCCCTCTCCCGGTACGCACATACAAACCTGCCCCCCCCTCAAATTGCTTTCATCCAACTCACCTATTTTGGGCAGAGGGGAGGTGCTTGAAGTAGGGGCAGGCACGGGGCGCAACCTGGCCTACTACCCACTTGCCCAGTGTGCCCACATAACTGTGACGGACGCCTCTCCGGCCATGTTACATGTTGCCCACAACAAGCTTCACGACAAAGGTACGCTGCCCTGGAATTATATGTTTAAAAGTTATGCTAATAACACTTTAGGCACCATGGAGCAAAAGCGGAAGATAGAGTTTCGGCGGGTAGACGCACATGACCTTTCTTCTTTCGAGAACGACCGCTTCGACACTGTAGGAAATATTGTTTAATCTCTGCTCTCTGTGGTGTGTGTTGTGTTTTTTTCATTTTTCATTACTTTTCTAAATGATGATTATATTGTTGAGGTGGTGGATACGTTTGGTCTTTGCAGCTTCTCCGATCCTGTGCAGGTGCTGCGTGAAATGCGGCGTGTTTGTAAAAAGGGTATTATCCCTCTTTATCTCTTTATTTTATTGATGACCTTATATTATGGTGTGTGTGTGTGTGTGTGTGTGTGTGTGTGTGTGTGTGTGTGTTGCAGATGGTCAGATTTTGTTGCTGGAACATGGCAAAAGTAAGACAGTGAAATGGCTCTCTGATTATTTGGATCGCCATGCATTAAGGTATTTGCATGGTTTTTGGTTTTTTCTTCTGTTATCACAAATAATAATAATCATTTATGGCCGCAGGCATGCACGAAGTTGGGGTTGCTGGTGGAACCGAGACATCACAACATTACTGGAGGAGGCAGGCCTCACCATCAAACAAAAACGCCTCTTCCATTTTGGCATGTGTTCCCCCTTCCCCCTTCATTCTGCTGTTTTATTTGTTTCTTGTGAACAATAACAACGAGAAGGAAGGTACGTTTCTAACGGTTGGTTTTTTGTTTGTACATTGCCTTTGTCATTGATATCTTCCCAGGCACTGGTTACTATGTTGTTGCTTCGCCTGCTGCTGATGATGATGGCCAGCAGCATCAGCATCAACAATGATAATGACGATGGCTAAGCGAACCTTCTCCCTGCATGAAGCTGTACATTCATCATCATTCATCATTCATCATTATCACCACCACCACAGTTTAACAACAACACCGGTAATCATATTTATTTATTTATTTATTTATTTATTTAGTTCCGAACAAATAAAAACGCGCCTCGCGCTGACAAATTGTTTTGTCTTGATATAGACACTAGTTGGTGCTTGCACAGAAGAACAATCAATACCCTCTTAATGACTTAAGTTACCACCATCATCACTCTACTCCTTTTACTGTTATTTTATATTATTTTTATTAATAACAATAACTATTAGAGAGCTAACACACTGAGCTGTTTTCAACACATCCCAAAACATGTTTTGGTTTCATATTGGGGCCACCAATGGCAGGCCGCGCCGATTCGGGAGAGACCAACACACACACGCAAGAAAAACGAAGAAATATTAGCAAGAGAGAAAGAGAAATATTACTCTCTCTCTCTCCATTTTCTCTTCGTCATCATTTGTGCTTCAACAGCACTGTTTATCAATTAAGAACCACCCATCCTAGGCTTGTCAAGACCCCTCCCGCCCTTCTTTGACACAAGGGGGTCGCTGCGGTGGTTATGATCATGTACTCGCCCAGGTTTATTGCACCGCAGCAGCAGAGGGTCTCCAGAACTTCAGCAGGTCCAACAATCACACTAAGAATCCGCATTGTAGACAAGGGCCTCTTCAAGAAGTTTAACTTCCCCAGAAAGCTAAATGGTACGTTACATTCCTTCAAATCATCTCTCATACACAACTGTTGCACCCCATTCAATATGTCTTTGTACGCCACTGCAGTTGGGGAGGCCATACGAGCGATAGCAAAGGCAATAGAAGTGGCCCACGTAGACGACTACGGTCTCTTCGTGCCACCACCAAACATCACCAGCAAGTCGAATAACAAGCATGCTCGGCTGCAAGACTACAGTCAACAGCACGTAGAACAGCATCTTTTGGACCAAGTGCAGCAGCAAAACAAGGAGAAGAAAAATCACGAGCACTGCGGATACTGGATGAGGGACGATGACATGCTGGATGCCTATGACCTCGAGGATGTGAACACCCCCTTCACTCAGGGAACTCAGAACTCAGTGGCTTCCTCCTCTTTCTACCCCCACTTTCACCCTCAACAGGTAAAGTCTTTCTACCTCAATTCTCTTAGTTTTGGACATCAAAATAACCTACCACACACACACACACACACACACACACACACACAGAACGCTCTCACCTTCTCAAATCCGCTAAAGGAACTCATTTTTCAAGAGTACATCGAGTTCAAGAAAAAGAACAGGTAAACAAAATATACAGGAATCATTGCTATTGTATTATTTTAATTCTGACCCGTCTCTGGTGTGGTGGATAGGGCCCTGAGAGTGAGCCTCTTGGACGATACGTTCACCAGCATCATTGCGGACGACACGAGGGCTATACGAGACATTTGCCAGCTAGTGCTCGCTCGCATTGGGCCTGAAAACGCTATCAGCTTGGAGGACCTACTCAGCCAATCTGGAGAAGACAACTGTACCCCACCACCTTATCTCACTATCCCTTGCAGCTTCTGCACTGAACTCACATGGGTGCAGTGGATTTGTTATCACCAAGTATGTCTCTGCGAGAGCAGGGTTATGCTGGCGACTGTCGAGTGGGTCTTTATAGGCAGGCCTTCCAAGAGAAAGACTCCGCTGATACACACTTTGGACTTTATATCAAAGTACTCTCTTCTCTCACGCACGCACACGCAAAGACTTTTGGATAACATGGAAATTTCTCTGTTGTGGTGCTTCTGCCCTCCTTTGGTATGATAATTTACTTTACTTTTCTTGCTGTTTTGCAGTTGCCCTACTATGAAGGGTATTTATATTGTAAAAAGAAAGGAGGTGTTGGGCGTGGCCTGGGATCATGGAATAAGAGATTCTATATTCTGAAAAAGAACAAGCTCCACCATTACAGGGAAGCTGGCCACAAAAAAGAAAAAGGCAATATCCTGATGAAAACCATTACATGGATCCATCGTCTTACGAATCCAAAGCAGCAAGGTAGTCTAATTTCTCCAGGGTCCATCTGGTTCCATTTTTTTACCATTAAGATTGGAATCACAATGCTGACCAGTGCGCTACAAATCCACAACAATAAACTACAAGCAGCAGGTGTGCCAGAGAAGTTCAAAGGTGGGTTATTTGAACTTCGCTCTCCTTCTAGAACATACCTTTTCAGCACCACAGACAATGCTGAAGCTGACAGGTGAGAATGACAGATATCAAAGAAGGAGTCAACACCTGCTGTAACAGCTTTTTTTTGACCATACGATAGGTGGGTTACCCTTCTGGAGCTGTCACGCCAAATGTTTGCAGTGCATGGGGTCTACTATCTACCTGCCTTGGCCACACTACCATCCTCCTCAGCTTCTGGTCATGCTGCATTACACTTAAGAGCTCCTAGATTTTCTTTTTCGGCAGATGAAGGTAAAACGTATCCATATAGTTACTCTGTCCTCTCCTCCATCCGGATTTTATCTAATTGTTTATCGTACATGGACGTGTATAGGTTCGGCTAGGCTAAGAGATGGTAGAGAACAGCAGCAGAAGGATTGTGGCTTGCAGATAATTGAACAAGAGGAGCATGATGAAGTAGTGTTCATTGGCATGCACGGGGAACCTGCCACTCCCCGCACCATCGCTAGCATACGCATGACCACTGGGAGCTTTCAGACCATGAGCACAACTAGCAGAAACAGCTCGATCGATTCCCTTCACAATGAAAATAGAGCTCCTGAAGATAATACAGGTTTAATCGAGAATAAAGTGATGACGGATCGTGCAAGAAGATTTGAGTCGATTGAAGAGGGGCCACTCCCCTCAAAAATATTACAGACGAACATAACCAACCAAAGTGCCAAGAAAGAGCAATTCCTAGAGGAGGATGATGATGACACAGATTCTAGTGGTACCTTTTCCACATTATGACCTTAGCTCTTCTCTTTTAGCCTTGCTCAAATATGCTGCCATAAAGATAGTATTTGCGTGACTGTGGATGATGTGTGGGAGCAGGACGCAGAGCCAAATGAAGATGTAATACCTCAGTGAGCACCCCTTTCCTCATAAACCTTTCTTCACTCAGAGGCGCAACAACCCACAACACAACTTCTTAGGCTCAACAGACAGCTGAGAGAGTTTCTCCCTCTTCATCACCTGCTTCTCGTTCTATAATCTATTATATTCTCTCCCTCTGTTATTTCGTTGATATGGTAACTTGGGACTAAAGGCCTGACGTGCCTTTGAGAAGTAGGAGACTGCTGGCCGCTGATATCGATCACCCCGTAGCAACCTCATGTTTATCTCAAGTCCCCAGCCAGCAACCATCTTCAGCCTGGGGTAATGTATCCACTTTTCCCTCTATGTATTTTTGGTTTTCTTAGCGAAGCTTTCACTGTTCAACATCACCAACTATTTTCCTTTCCTATACTATTTTAATTTCGTTTAATTTATAGAACCATCAGGTCGAAAAACTGCATTGACAACTTCTTCACCTAGCGTTGCATTAAGACACATTAATTCATCTGTATCTCCAGTACTCATCCCTCGAACACAAAAGCCTATTGTTTTAGGCTGATCATGTGATTTGTAATATGCAGAGCACGGTGACTCTTCCAAAGGTGGCTACTAAGGCCTCCCAACAACAACAACCAAGTTGGAATTTTGCACTCAAAGGGGCCCTGAAGGTTGAACAAGAAGCCAGCGGAGGCCCGCGCAGGCAAAGGGCCTCCACATTCCATTCTTTCAGTTCGAGGTCCCAAGCAATCAACGGATACACTTTATCCAGTAATGAAAAAAAAGAGTCCCCAGATATACATCCTCAATCTAGTTGGAAAGGCGCTCATGCCTCTAAAGAGAGACCCTCTACATCATTCCTATCACGTTCCAAACGTTCAACCACTGCCTTTTCTGCAACCTCTCCTTATTCCTTAGCTGTTGCACAAAGTTCGCCCTATCTTCCCCAAGAAAATGCCTTAGCAATCTCTTCGCAATCACCTCTTCTCTCCACCCAATCGAACCCCTCTCTTGACATGCACTCTTCATCCTGCTCAACCAAGGTTAAACCTAAAGGCTCACCTTTAGCTAAGAATCTAAGCAAAAAAGAGAAAAAGATGAAGGGGCAAGCAAACACTTCGGCTGAGTCACAAATTCTACCCACTCTTCCCCAAGAAAACAAACAAGAGGAAGCAAAAGTAAAAGAAAGCCCTGAATCACGACACCAGAACTTTGTCAGTATCTCATCTGGGCTTACCTCCTGTTCGCGTTCTCTTGACTCCTCTGGAAATCATACCACTTATTCAATGGCCTCTCACCAAACGCCGCCAAACACATGTGGTGGTAGTAGCACTGGCACTGAAGTAACTACCCAAGCCAGCCAGCCTTTACTGCTCGGTTCACCCCAGTTGTCTCAAATGGACACGAATGAAGATGACATCACTGCTACGCCAACCACTAACAAAAGGTACTTCATCATATCCATTATTCCAGTGTTAAGCAACACTTCTATTTTTTTCCGCAATCCAGTGCCACAGTAACATATACTCAAGCAAACAATAATAGCTCTCACCCAAATGTTGAAGACAAGGAGACCCAGATAGAGGAACCTTCAGCACAACCTATCACAAACCCGCAATTAGAAGGCAGTGAGGCAGTAGCAATTCTGAATAATAGCGAAGCTGGGAAACTTGAACTATCAGGTGAACTAAAGAGAGAATCAGCAGAAACAGCAGTGGCTGGTATGGAAATAAAGAAGAAGACAGATTCTTCATGCATCACACAACTAAGTGGCAAAGACAGCCAAACCTTGACTGATTTTATCCATTCTTGCCCTTCAATTCACTACTTCTCTACTGTGAAAGATCCTTTACAAGTATTTGAGGTTAAAACTTTTCTCTCATGGGTATTCTTGTATATGGCCACACAGTTACTGACTATTACGTATGTTTTAACAGGAATCATTTGCCTCTAAGATAACGCTCGAGAACTATCCCCAGCTTAATGTGCTAAAGCAAAGCAATTCAGAGGACATCAGCCAGATGCCTTTTTCTGAAGTACGTATCGTATGGTGATTGTGCGCAGAGAGCAGAGAAAAAGAGAAGTTGGAGGTAATTTTTTTTGTTCCCTTACAGCTAATGATAAGATGGGTAAATTATCACCTGCGCGGAGCAGCTCAAAGCAGAACCATCACCAATTTCTCAACCGATCTCATGGTAATACCCAAGAATTGTTTTCTCTCTCTGCTCTCTGCTCTCTTCATCTTTGTCGACCCTTTTTTTTCTTCTCCTTTTATGGGGTGATTATTATCGTTTAGGACTCGGAAAATCTTGTGGTGCTTCTTCAACGACTATTGCCAGATATTGGTACTCCACTTTATCTCATTGCCTGTGGTGACAATGGTCTCGTATAAACAATTCTCAACAACAACAGCGGAAACCAAGCTCATACTGGAGGAGCCATCATTGGAAAAGAGAGCAGAGATGTATGTTGGTCTCTTACGGAAGCACTTTGGTTGGTGCTTGATTAGCCCCCACCATATTTACCAGGGAATTGAGCCCATGAACAAAGCATTCTTGGCTACTCTCTTCACTATATGTAACGGTTTAGAGGAACATGAAGCCAGACAGTGGGTGGACAACCTTGTTTTGCGCACCTGTGACAGCCATCCATCTGGGCACGAAAATAGAGTAGAGGTGAACAAAAAGGAAGGCTCCAGCGAGCAAGGTGATGGCAACAACGACAATCATAGTTCAGAAGAACTATTGGCGAAACAGGTGGAGATTATGGGGATCAGTAAAACAGATACATGGATGAGATACCAAGAAAATAAAGAAGAAAGCAATCAGAATCAAAGGGAAAGCAATGAGGAAGAGGTTGTAAAGATAACTGGAAAGATTAAAGAAGAGGAAGATAAAAAAAAAGAGGAGAACGAAAGGAGGATAGAATTGGATAAAGAAACTGAGATTGAGGATATTAATGTGAGTGGAATGAAATTTGAAGAAGAGGATATGGCCCTTGGGAGTACCAAACCAAACGAACATAAATCCAAGTCCCCCAGTATTGCAACTGCCAAAGTTTTATTGGAAACTGCAAACCTGTTCCTAAAGGACAGTGGCTTGGCCCATCTACAGATTGGTAACTTATCCGGTGACTTGGTAGACGGCAAGACATACGCCAATCTACTCCATCTGCTGAGTCCTCAGTGTTGTTCTCTGGTAGTCTTGAAAGAAAAGAATTATGAATTCAGATCACAGGGGATAGTAGATATGGCCAAAAGTGCAGGCATACTGGCTCCTCTAGAAGAAGCCAGTGGTACTACCTTCTTTCCACTACTGAAACGCTGATATACTCACCCATCAGAACAGCAGGAGTGGACATTTATTATTGGGTAAATGGTGAAAAGCTGGTAAGGGGAGACAGAATTTCTCATATGCTCTTTCTGGCTGCCATAAATCATGCCATTGTCCAACATAAGAAGGCTTCTCTTCATGATCACCATGTATGTATTCTATCCCTGTATGTTGGTACTTGTAAAGGCTGATAAAGAACTTGGTTCTTGTTAGCATTCTGTGGAAAACCAAAAGTCTGAGGAGAAGGATATGAAACATTCATATCAAATGGAAGAAAAGGACAAGCTCATGCAGGAGGTGACTTCAACATATGGAGTAGATAAATATTTATTTAACTTGTTTAACGTAGAACATCCCGAACTGAGATACCTTACCTTCCACGGTGAAGATACTCTCAAGACTCCAACCGTCGAGGTACCCCCTCTCGCTGAGTTTCCATCTTCAAGTAAAGAGAGCTGAACCTCTCTCTCTCTCTCTCTCTCTCTCTCTCTCTCTCTTCTAGCTAGCAACAGCATGGGTTAATTATGTGCTGCACAAGGCAGGGGCTACCCAGATAAACAGTCTGCACCATGATCTTCAGGACTGTAGTGTTTATGCTACGTTGCTGCGCCACCTCTTCCCTAAGGTCTTTTTGACCTTCTCTTTGAAAACAATGAAGCCATTTCTCGTATTGACTATTTTGAACAACAATTAACTGCTTGCAGCCGTGCGGGGATCACAATGGCTTATCCCCCTATGAAAAAAAAGAGGAACAAGTAATACAAGCTGTTCAAAAGCATGGCATTAAAATAGCTTCCCCTGTTAGTGACTGGGAAGGTTCTCCCTCTCATATTCCGAAAGGCGACTTCAAGTTCCATTTATCCCTTTTAGGCAGGATCACCCACTCCACTAAGCCTTCCTTTCAATTTAAATTTATTTGTTAAGTAATTTACTATAGGTTCCATATTTGCGCAGGCGCAGCATTCATTGGACACTCTGAATGTAGATATCATTTCAAAGAGGCAGTTTGTTAGCAGATATCTCAACCAGATGCTAAACCCACAAAATCAGCTGCTTCTGCTGGCCCACCATCTCCCTCTGGCACCTGAGCATCTTTTGCGGGAGTGTTCTGATGGGGTTCTTTTGTGTTGCTTAATCAACCGGGTCTTTCCAGGCACCATAGATATAAGGCTCATTAACTTTGTGCCTAAAACTATTCAAGAGGTTTTAGAGAACCTGCGTCTCTGCCGAAACTCCATACGCGCTCTATCCGGATCCAACTTTCCTGAAATATCCGTCTCTGACCTACAGTACAGGTCTTTTTGGCTGAGTGCTGAATTTTTCCCTTTGCTCTCTGAAACTCGTGATTATAATCTTACTAACTATTGTTGCCTTTGATATAATTCCCAGGAATCTTTTAGCATTTGACTGCTTTGTGTGGGCAGTGGTCAAGGAATGTATTCTTTCTGAGGTGTCAGCCGTTAATCACCCAGAATTGTTCCTGTTGCTCGATGAAGGCGAAGATTTCAACTATCTACTTTCTATGTATCCTGAGGAGATCATTCTGCGGTGGTTAAACTACCACATGGAAGAGGCAGGAGAAAGCGCCGTTGCCAACCTTTCCTCAGATCATCTTGGAAACTGCGAAAAGGTGATCCACTCGTGCTCTCCCTCCTAGGATCCAACTCCTACTTACATTCCTCATTTTTCTTTCTAATTAGTATTTAGTTCTATTATGCGAACTTGAACCTATGATATAGGGGGAGACTTCGACTTGGAAACAATGGACACGCAGAAACGGGCAGAGTTTGTTATCTCCTTAGCCTGCCACATGGGTGCTCACTACCTCTTGAGTCCACAGGATCTGCTTCAATCCGACAGAGAGCTTATACTGCTATTCCTTGCAGGTTTGCATATTTCTTTTCATGTGCTGTCATGTCAGCTTTTGATCATTTGTTGTTATAATTTAGATATCTTTACCGTTTGTACGGGCCTTCCAAACAGAAATGAAATAGAGGAGGAACTGCTTGATCAAGGTACAGTATTCTGATGTCACCAGTGCCTGGCACAGAATTGTTAGTTTTGATGATCACCTCCTCACTATTCTTCTCTTCTCTTTTCTTATCAGTTGGTATCGACCACAGTGCTCTGGACGCTACGGTAGAAGAAGCCATTGAAGAAAGAGCTCTGCGTGTTTGGATGAACGAGCTACTGCAAGCCAGTCTAACAAATCTATTCAGGACGCTGAAAGATGGCAGGATATTCCTGCAGCTCCTCATCAGGATAGTCCCCTCAAAGATTGATCCAAAGAAAATGGCCCTGTTGACAAACGAGAAGATGAGCATCTTCACCAAAGTAGAACTATGCAACTATGTTATTGATGTCGCAAAGGAACTTGGCATAAGGGTATCACTCATAATACTATCCATGTTTTTTCAGTGTTGTGTAGGGTACATTTTACTTGGCTGAGCTAAAATGTATCCTACACAACATTTAAAAAAAAAAGGTGTTGGGCTTTGCTGGGAAGGACATTGTGGACGGAAAGAGGCGATTTCTGTTGTCTCTGGCACATCAGATATGGCGGCACTGGGCGTTCCTGCAGTTCCAAAAGATTATCAAACCAATCCAAGGTTACTCCTCTCTCCATCTCCATCCACTTCACTTCGCTGTTCACGCCTTCCTCAATTACCATCTCTGGTAGATGTTTAACATTGGTTGGTCCTTTGGGTGGGTGGGTGGTTGGTTGATTCATTGAAGGTGATAAGGGAGTTATTGAGGCTGATATCGTGAGGTGGGTGAACAGTGAAGTGGAGAAAGCGGGCAAGAGTCACCACCGTATCTCCTCAATAGAAGACCGCAAGTTGTGCAGCAGTCTCTTCATGCTCGACCTGCTATCAGCCCTTCACCCCCACATACAGATGGCACCTGACATGATCACACCAGGAAAGACCAGTACTTGTCCTACCCCCTTCTCCTCTCTCTCTCTCTCTCTGCTGATCACACACATACACATATCACATTATATTATGACCACGACCATAGAAGCAGAACAAGTGACCAATAGTCGGTATCTGGTGGGGAAGGCGTGGGGCCACGGGCTGGCTCTACCAATGCACCATGAGACCATAGTGCGCTCCCGCCCGGGCACGCTTCTGTATTTCCTTTTGACCGTCATCCCATGCCTCGCCGTCATGCCAAGGCAGTAAATTACTTTTGTACATTTTGTTGTTGAGGAGGATGAGGAGGATTGATGGATCCATCGGTTGTGAAGTGCATCAAAAAGAAAAGAAAAGAAAAGAAAAAAGGCCGTATGGCTTATCTCAACGCTCGCACACACGTCCACAAAGTCAAGGGGGGGACCTGAAGACAGGTGAGAGAGAGAGAGAGAGAGGAGACAGAAACTGGCCACCACTAAACTAGTTTACTTACTACGTACTTAACACTTACTTCCTCGTCATGATCTTTTGCTTCTTTACCTCCTGCTTCATCTGCTTCTTGATTTTCTCCATTTCTTCTTTATCCATTGTTTCTATGGGCCTGGTGTCGCTGGGCTTTTTGCCCATAACAGTACTGTCCATTCCTTCTTTTCTCAAAATGGGCTCAACTTGGATCTTTTGGGTTGCCATAGCAAAGTCTGGTGCAGGTCCAACAACACCAGGCTGGAATACGGACTCGTCCACGACCTGAAAAGAGAGAAAAGCAAAAAGTCAGCTAGATTATGGATGGATTCTGGAGAAGGAATGTGAAATGCTGGGGCTCTTACTGTGAGCTCGTCTTCAGGGCAAAGCTGAACAAGAGGCGGCTTCATGTGTCGCTGTTTGCGCTGGGGCACAGTGTTTTGGTGTTTAAGAATCTTCTTCAGGCTGCCAGCTTCAGACACCATCTTCTGGAATTTTTCTCTGTTCTCCTGCTTCAATGCAGAAACGGACTGGCCAGTAGAACCTTTGTTCTTCTTCTTATCAACACTTTCAAAAACTCGCTTTAGTTCTTCGATTTGTTTCACTTCAGCAAGGAACGCAAAACGCTCCTTCGGTGCAGGTGCAATACGGGCAACGAAGGCTCCATGAATGTTGAATTTTTTCGCCAGAGCCTGCTGGGTCCATTTGTTGGGATCTTCCGAACGCAGTCTTCTTACTTCCTCAATTTGCTCAGGGGTTAGCCTGGAATATGTGGAAACAGGTGGCGGAATTGAAATGGGAGCTTCCTCATGTGTATACAGCACACATCCGTCTTCAAGATGGTGTTTGTAGCTTTCAATAACAAGATGCTGGTTATTAACAACTCCACCGTGAACAATTTCTAAGGGGGCCATGTAGCTCACACAGCGGCGAAAATCAGTTCTGATTGGGAAAGGGCTACATAGACTGTTGGTGATGCAAAAAGTGGGGCGCAATGAAGAAGACAAAAACGAAGAAGCCACTCGTCTGGACATTAGAATTGTTACCCAAAAGAATCTCTCTCTGTGTGTGCGCCCAAGCCAAAATAGCAATAAGCTAAAAATGCGGGGGGGGGAGGGAATTGTTTGTGTTTTCCCGTGTGGTGCTTCTTTTGTGCAGATTTTGTGGGCGTCGCGGCGACAACCACCTTACCACCAACCCCCCCCCAAGCCAAGGGAACTGCTGCAAAAATGCAAATGCATCCAAGAATACCTCCATTCCATGCCCAGCTCAGCTGCTATGCATGTGAGTTTTCTCCATTCGAGGACTCTAAACTGGCAGTGGCCACTTCACAGCACTTTGGGATAATCGGAAATGGCAGGCAGTGTATCCTCCAAGCTACCCCGCAAGGCACTGTAGAGGTGGCTGCGTTTGACACACAAGGTAACCTTCCCCCCCCCCAAAAAAAGTGTTTTTTTTTGTGCTGCAGCGACCAAAACATACCCAATAAATCTTTTTATCAATCTTTTTCGAAATTATTGTGGCAGATGGTTTGTTTGACTGCACGTGGAGCGAAGAAAATGAAAACCATCTCCTGTCCTCCTCTGGGGACGGGTCCATCAAGGTTTGCCCCGTTTGCTTGATGATCGTTGTTTGTTTGTTCCCTAACACTTCATTTTCCTGGTGCGCACATGAGCGCAGTTGTGGGACGTAATGGCGCCGCCTGGCCTTAACCCTCTGCGCAGCTTCCATGAACACACACACGAGGCAATCAATCCCCCTAATACTTGCCTTTCACACACAAAAATGTCTGTCACACTGCGTCTTTTCCACTCCTTCCTGCACCTTCACGTCTGCTGATTCTCCTTACGCCTTCATTGCGACAGGCCTACAGCGTCGACTGGAACCTTGTGAGTAAGGACACATTCATATCCGGGTCTTGGGACAATACAATCAAGCTGTGGACTCCTGAGAGGTAAAGCGTGATTTATCTGCCCTACTACTATTTATCCACATATATCCATCCACCTCTTCCCATCCTTCTCTACCTGCTGCTCTGTTAACATTGGAAGAAATACACCTGCCTTATAAAAGGTTAGAGTCTTTGAATACATGGAATGAACATAAATATGTAGTCTACTCCACTATTTGGTCCCCCACTTCGCCCACCATGTTTGCTTCCGCCTCAGGAGACGGCACACTTAGAGTCTGGGACACAAAAGGTAACCACAATATATATTGTTAACCTCGTACCATGTTGTTTTAGCAATACAACAAAAATGTCTAAACCTAGCGCTGCATATATACAGAGCGTGGCGCAGTGATAACGATACCAGCCCACAGCAACTTTGAGGTGCTGACGTGCGACTGGAGCAAGTACAATGAACATATCCTGGTCTCTGGCTCTGTAGATAAGTCTATTAAGATATGGGTAGGGTAACCTGACACAAGTATTGTACTCCAATTACCAATGCGTCTCTTGTAGTGCTAAAGACCAACTGTAACAGGACATACGCAATCCTATGGAGTGTCTCCAAGTGCTTAGAGGCCACACCTATGCTGTACGCCGCCTTAAATGTTCTCCCCATGACGAGAACATCATTGCCTCTGTTTCATAGTATGTACATACGGGTTTTTCGAGTTACATTTATTTATACCTCCTATATATTGATTTCATCTTGACTTGGTTTCTATTTGTGTGTGGGTGGTGTTGTTACAACGCTACAGTGATATGTCAGCCATCTTGTGGGACATGGGCAAACCAGAGGACCCCTTTGTGCAGAGGTTTGAACACCACACTGAATTTGTGCTGGGGGTCGACTTCAACATCTTTAACGAAGCCCAAATCGCCACCTGCTCTTGGGATGAACGTACGAATCTTCTTCCCCCTTACTCTTTTAAATATTTATATATATATATATTCATTCCCTTTGTTGCAACAACAGGTGTGTTTATATTTGATCAGCGCGAGGGCCCCTACATGGGCTAGCATCATATTGCTATATAAATTTTGG
>CDFI01107631.1:0-21859 GCA_000826405.1 Acanthamoeba divionensis | reverse complement strand
ATCCTTGAATTATTATGGTGGTCATTACGTGAAACATGTGCAACCCTCTTCAAGAGGACCAAAGTGGGTCTTGTTCTCAATCTTTCCGATCTGCTTCTTCTTCTTGCCACTCCTGTGCCGTTGACGAAAGACAGAGCACAACAAGAGAGTAAAATTAATGAATGAATGAATGAGCGAAATGGATGACGACGACTTCATTCTTTCTTCTTCAAGAGAGCAAGCAGCTGAGAAATGGAAGGAAGGGTGTACCTTGTAAGTATTGTTCCGTGCCTTCCGATCCTTTATACATTTACACACGTACACATAAAATACAGTTGATACAAAGAGAATTTGACGGCCAATCGGTAATTTGAAGAGAATGATGTGGTAATGTGATAATGTGATGACATGATCGATGAATTGGGGGATACCAACCTGGTAGGATACGCAGAATCAAAAGTGTCTATCCCCAGCACAGCACAGTCCCCTATGCTTTCTAAATCCCCAATTCCAAGCAGATGACGGGGTAGCCCTGAAGGCAGCCGGGGCGTCATCCATCCGACCAAGTCTACAAGATCGGCTCTGTTTCGACCGACGCTCCCGCCTTCATATTTGTTGTTGAGCCATATTCAGCGTTGTTCGCTTGTCACCCATTAAGGGACCTATACATACCAATGGCAAGCCCATCAAAGGGCAATTGAGTCAGGTAGTCAATCGAAAGCTGGCGCATATTTCTGTCAATGCCGCCGTGAAGCACTGCGTACATGGCCTGATCCCTGGGATCTTTCAGATGCGCAAACAGAGATCTGCTCTCCCATCTGTTCATGAGGTAAATATCTCAATTCAGTGGAGTGTCTCTCTTTCACTATAATTGGAATGCAATCTCTCTTTTCGCTCACTATATTGAGGACATGCCTATGTGTTCGGTGAAGGGATGTCATAAGCTTTTCGCTGTTGGTAGTGCCAAGAGGTGGCAGTTCGTCCAGTGGTATGATAATATCTGTTAGGAGGTGGTATAAAATAATCTAATATCAATTTATGCTAATAAGCAATTGTTGCTAAAAAATGAAACACAACAAAAGTCGTTTTTTTTTTGGTGTCGTCTGATCTAAGAACTAGTACCAGCTCCAAATGCTTTCTGGAAGGCGACTGATGACTCAGGCGTTAGCGTCACAAGCTTTCCATCCCTAGAGCGGGCAATTAAAAAAAGGTTAACCAGAAAATTGAGCCATAAAGTGAGTGAGAAACTGAATCTATTCCAACCATATGATCACTGAAGAGAAGAAAGCTGGTACCTGTAAGATTTAAAGACTACTCCATCTTCGTCGATTTTCTCTACAAGATTGGCATATCCATTTTCTTCTACTCTTGCTCTTTCCTTTGCTCTCTCTAGTAGTCGCTTACTGCGTGCATCACCCACTCCATCGTCGATGCTGGAAAACAAGCCAAACGATGATTAAGGAGTAAAAAACTAGAGAGAGACAGAGTGCTTACAATTTAGCATCGCTTTCTTCTGGCAAAGTGTGAGAATAGAGAGGCGAAGTAGGAGTGATCAAGTCTCGTGACGCCATAGACATCACTTGGAAGCCTCCACTATCAGTCATTATAGGATTTCTGATTTTGAAAGAGCAGAGTTGCAGTTTAGGAGAAGCCCACAGTGTAATAACTGAAGATGGCAAAATTACTTGTGGCTAATAAACTTATGGAGTCCTCCTGCGTTGGCAATTACGTCTGGCCCAGGATGCTAAAGCATTGTCACACCAGCAATGAAATAAAGGTATTAAATACGCAATGCCCAATCAAAGAGTCTCTGTTAAGTGTTATTCTCACCAGCAATAGATGGTATGTGTTCATGAACATGGCTTGCACACCCATCCCGCTGCCTTGCAGTGTTGAAATCTTAACAGTAATAACAAAAAACAAGACGTAAGCAGAACCAATATTCTGATGACCGTTTGAAGTTTGGAAGCGTGGCTTACATGCTTCAAGGTGCCATTAGTGCCCACAGCAACAAAGCCTGGAGTATCGATGATCCCTAATAGGCGAGGCCATAAACTAAGTTGAGGAAATCTTTGTATGGGGCACCTGACACACCGTACCGTGGGGAGTGTGGATGCGACCAACTCTAGCAGCAGATTTGGTGGACCTGTGCAAGACCTCGAAGTGAAAATAGTTGTTGCTGGTGTGGCAAGGAAAATCTTCGACCGCGTAGTGTCCACGCAGTCCCGTCTCAGGAGGAGGTGGATATTCATTCCACCCCGAAAGGGATGATGCAAACTTTCTTGTTGGAGTTGTGCTAGTTGGCCAACACAATGGCTTTGCCAGAAGCAATCTGTGCAGATGAGCAGGTGAAGATGCCTTCTGGCCCATTTGCAAGGGGTTTCAACCCCCCCCTTTGTAAATGCAACAAAAAATAACAGGGATTAATTAAAAAATACGTGGCCTCTTTATTTATTTAGCAGCATTTTTTGTTTTAAAAAAATATACACACTTTGATGATTACTTTGTCTTTTGTGGTGCTCCACATGAAGTTGGTGGTGTGTTTATATATATATCACAAAATACAAACGAGGGATCAAATTGAGGCCAAGACAAGTAGGGTCAGGCAACACAATCCACTCTCCCTCTTTTCATCTAGAAATATCCAGATATGTCCGCCAAATTACAGATGAATGCTGAGGTTCTCTAAATCTACATTTTCTGGATGGATCGCAGCGCCACCTTTATAAAGGATTAATTAATTCCGAATGACATTAATTGCCTAAAGAACCTTAGCCCAAACCAACCATCCCCCCCCCGCCGGTTCTTTACCAACAACACACACCTCGCTCTTTCTTCCTCTTTCTTCACCACACGAACCGGGTGTCTTCCACACATCGGTGCTACTACTGGTTGTTGCTGTAATTATACTTGGATCAATCTTCTTTGGGGATTTTTTTTGCATGGATGGAGAAGGAGAGAGTGAAATTTGAGGCTTCCGCTCAGGTATGGTTATGAACTTTTTTTTTTGCAGCCCCACCCCATGTTGCCTGTTGTGCTCATTCCTTGCGCCCTACTCTTATTCCCCCGCCCATTCAAACGACACTTCCCCTCCATCGCAGACGCTCTTGGCGTGGGTCAACTTCCAACTTACCAAAGGGGGTGGACAGCAGATCCAAACTCTTGCGCAGTTGGGTGATGGCCACACGCTTGCACGGCTGATTCAGGCCATTGCACAAAAGGTCAGTTTGATATTCTAGCTTTCTTATTTACGTCCTTCCTTTTCTAAGATTATATGACTGTCTTAACTTGGCCCGAGCATGAATCATCCCCTTACCCTATTCATCTTTCTAATATTACCCCTCCCTTCCGCCGAACAAATTCTCTCTAACGCCAGGAGCTTCCCAACCCAGTTGCAGCTCCTACAGCTTCATCCAAACTACAAAATATCATCAAACTGTATTCAATATTGTCGTTTCTCATCTCAGAAGGGCTCCAAATCCCTCAATCCTGCTCCCCCCAAGGTTCTTGACTTCTTCAACTCCTTCACATTCAAGACATTTCAATTGAAGTGATTTGTTTCTTGATGAATTCAGTCTTGGCGGATGGAGACCAAGCGCAACTGCTTGGCCTGTTGAAAAGGCTTGCGTGGCATTACCTTATTGTAGACTCTAATGAAGACTATTCAAAGACTCCTCACCGTTATGCAGATGGTGCACGTTCTGCTCTATGCCTCTTCTTTTCTCCAATTCTTTGAGTTTCTTGTCTGTGTGTTAATTTATTCGTTTATGTAATTATTAGGCGGAATCTTAGTTTGGGCGAACAGAAAATTGCAGCGATCAAATTACCCTGTCAAGCAGAAGACGTAAATATTGATTTATTCATATTTCATACTTACACTTGGATGAGCTTAACATTTTTTTTTTCAAATTAATGCTTCAGGTTATATGATGGCTCTGTAATCTTAGGTTTGATCCATTTGGTTTGTCCTGGGCTATCCATTCCCAAATCTGCCAGTGTAAGAATATATTTCGACAGATTCACTGTTTTTTTTTTGTTTCATGGTCTCATATAATTCCATTTGATAGGAATATTCATCTCTAGGAAACCAGGAGAAGATCGACATCCTTCAAAAAGCATTTAACGAAGCAGAGGACCAGTTTGGTATCCCTCAACTATTAAAAGCAAGGTATTTAAACTATTTTTTCTCAACAAAATCTTGCAACAAAGCGACAAAAACATCTTGGTCATTGTTCTCCAAATTCTTTTCCCCACAACAGCGATATCTTGGCCTTGGTCGTGGACCACACATCAATATTGATTTACTTGGCCCTTTTGCGGTTAACGATGCGGCTAGATGACAAGAGGAAGCCCCACAGGAGCTCGGAAGAGATAACAATAGCAGAAGAGTTCCACTATTTGAATTCTCCCACTGCTGACGGTAATTCGTGCTCACAAGAGCTGCATGAAACGAAACACGAAAAACAGATAGACCAAAACGATCTGAAGGAAGATAAGAAAGAGGAATCAGAAGAACAAATTGAAGCTGATCGCAGAGAACTTTCCCAGGGCAAAAAGGAAGTCCATTCATTACAGCCTAAAGAAGGCTTAGAAGAAAGGAGTGTTAGCGATGAAGACAGCCAGAAAAATTCATGGTCATGTAATAATAAGGGAGAAGGAGAGTTGGATGCGCAACTTTTTAAAGACAGACTTGACTCCGAAAATAATAGAGAACTTGGTGCAGTAAACGATTATCCAAATGAAAAAAGTGGCGAGCAAGGAAATATAGATCAACGGAATATTGTTTCAACTGAAGAAACGAAAGCAGTGGAAGAAGGGATATCCTATGACAGGGATTCTTTGGAACACGAACTCTTGACAATGCGCGAGCAAATAGAAAGTAAGGACCAACTGCTGAAAGAGATGCAGGATGAAATGCAAGAGGCAAAACGTCAAGCACAGCTACAAATGGATAGGTGATTATAATTCCAGGCCTTCATGTTCACTTTTCCTATTTGTGAATCATTTCTTGAAACTATTGTGATTAATCTATTTTGGCGCCTCAGGTTAATAGAAGAAATAAGAATAATGAAAGAAAGGGAAAAAATTCAGCCAGCGTCTCATACCGGCCAGGTGATAGCAGCGGCCGGCAACCCAGCAAGAGAACATGCACCTTTATCTGAAAAGTCACTTCCATCACAGAGTGGCTCTCCTCCTTCTCCAACGCCCATTCGCCCTAGAAGGCCAAACAGAAGCATAACCATAAGCAGCGGAACCAACCCAAGAAAGATCATAGTCAACTTACCTTCTTCTGATTCTCTGCGCTCTTCAAAAACTTCAATTCATTCTTCTAGCTCTCTTCCTCCATCATCGCTATCATCGTCTTCATCTCACTCCGTTATGTCTTCTTCTTATGAGAGTCCTCTGTCTTATTCAGGCTTTAGTCCTCTCTCATCCTCTCTTTCGTATACACGCCCACGAACTTCCAGCACTTCCTCTCTCCCATCTGCTTTCCCTGTATTGATGAAGAAGTCATCCAGCTCCAGTTCTCTCCCTATACCTACATCTCCAGGAGGAACCCACTCTGTACAAAGAATATGTAAAAACTTGCCTCTGCCTACTTTGGAACTTCAGCTCGACAGAATTGCGAAAAAAAGGCTGTCAGGCGATAAGAAAGCTGGATCTAAGCATGATTCTGAAAAGCAACAAACTGGGTCTGTTGACATCCAAGAATCACCGAAAACTGCGAATGTTCAAGCAGTTAACAGTGCAGAAAATCTTGGGAATGCTAAAGTTACTGAAGAGGAAGATTTCTGCAACAAAGAAGGATTGAGTGAGGGCGAAGATGAAGAAGACATTATTGGAGAAGATATAGAACCAAAGACTCTTGTCTCAAGTCTCCCTATTAAAAGAGAGCCATCCAATACCCTGAGGAAGAATGTTCTGGAAGAATTTATTGGACATTTTGAAAGAGAAATGGAGTTATTGCAAAAGGAAAAGGAACTCAGAGGAGAGAGTTTTGAAGATGAAAAGGAATCAGCTCTGATTGAGTTGGAAATGGTCAGAGAGCTCAGCAGGTGGTCATAACCAATACACAATCTTTGAGTACATAACTAAAAGCTAATATGTGCGCTTCATTAACAGACACAAAAGGAACGGACGACCTTTATTGGAAGGTGTGATCCCCATCTTACCAGGCACAACGGTACCTTTTACAATTCTTTTTCTAATTTTGTAGCGCCATGATGCGGCTGTAATGAAATGAAATTCGTTCACATACATGTGTCAACAGGATTCAACAGAAGCATCTGATGAGAAATCTGAATCAGATGCTGTATTAGATTCTATCTTGAATCAACTAAGCTCTGAAACTTCTCCGCTATCAGGCATCAAGGTGAGTGTCTCCCACGAGTGAGAAAAGGAATCGAATCGTCCTTTCCTTTCTTCACCTTATTCTGTCTCTTAAAGCCACAAAAAGAATATTATTCATTTCTATCTGCACATACAGAAGATTGATTTTAACCAACAAAGATGGAGTCAGCTATTATCAGATGCCGTAATAAACTCTCAGAAGAGCGGCAACGACACTGCCCATAAGAAAAAAGATCCAAGTAATTGAAAGACATTTTTATTCGTTTTATTATTGGTGATCACAATTAAGATTATTCTGTATTTAGATGGAGCTGGCGATCCAGAGGAGAACAAACAGAAGACTTTAGTATCTGCCTCAAGTGGGACCAAGAAGAGAAAGGAGAAAAGAGAAAAGAAGAGCACCAAACACAAGAATAAAGAAAGAAAAGAAGTCAAAGAACCCAAAGAGGTAATAAACTCAACAACTGATGGAAAGGAGAAAGGGAAAAAAAAGGAAAAATCAGGATTCAGCAGTCTAAGAGAGACCACAAAGAAGAGGATGTCCCTCTCCTTCAGAACATCTTCTTTTTCTTCACGCATCCTGGCAAAGTAAGTGCCTCAATGCAACATTTTATTATCAATACCTGAGAGAGCGTTGTAACCGTACTAATATAAGATCTAACAGAGGCCCTAAGGAAGAGGACACAAAGGATCCGAGCAACTCTTCCCCAAAGACCAAACCAAAGCAGAGCAGCTTACGGAACCTCCGCTCCCTGTTTGGAAATAGCTTGTCCTCCTTGCCCATTGGTACGTGCCTGCTTTATCTACTGCACTTTTGCTATCTTATTCAGTCCTCTTCCTTTTTGTTAATTGAACAGACAAGAACAACAAGCGTGATGCAAAGAAAGAGAAGAAGGCAAAGGATGGAACTGATATCCACTCAAATATCAGTGAAGAGGGCATTAAAGGCACCATGGTAGCCCTATATGATTTCCATGGAAGAAAGGAAGATGAGATCTCTTTCCTTAAGGTACTTGATTTACATCCTTATTTGAATTATTAGCCCGAGTTTGTGTCAAATAGGTACTTTTTATATGATCAGGGTGATGTAATATATCTGGTGTCTGACTTGGATGAGACAGGATGGGCACTAGGCAAAGTTAAAGCAAATAAGCCACATCAAGGTAAGCTCAGCGACTCATCTCTCCTTGCGTTCTCCTCACCGTGTCCATTGTGTTAGATGAAAAGATTGGTTTGTTCCCCGTTGAGTTTGTGAGACCTGCTGGTGAATCCAAAAAAGAGAATCGCAGTGAAGCAAATGAAGGTATACTTTTTACTTACCGGACATTGAGAGAAGTTCAGTAGTTTGCAGTTAATTTTCTTCTGTGTGAGTAGATGAAGAGGATGACATCCCCCCATTGCCTTCAGAGTCAAAAACTCCAAGAAGAGTGACTCCCGTTCCTCGTAGCAGATCAATTACATGTACGTGCCGTGCCATTCAACTCTTAGCTCTTTTTCTTATCCTTCTAATACTTCATAGTCTCTGAAGGTTTTGACCCATCCTCGTTGGCAACATCTCCCACAAAAGTGCCACCTTCACTGCTAACAGGTAATCCTTGCTTCTCGCTTGCACATGACATAGAGCAGAGAGATTGTCAACTAACACATTCCTCTCATTCAGGTTGGTTGTCGTTCAAGCATTCCATGAAGAAATGGCAACTATACTACTTCATACTCCAACAAGACGCCCTCTGCTATTTTAAGAGCGACAAGGTCGGTTTGTTTTGTGACACAACAATATATGACTCTGCTTTTGGTTTCTCTCTGATCTTCTCTAATCGAAATAAAAACTCACACAGGGAGACAAGAAGAAGCCACTGGGAAGAATTTCATTGGCAGAGGCCTGGCTTGAAGCCTCTGAGAGTCTTGATTCCAAACAGAAGAAGGAACATTGCTTGCTCATCACCACCAAAGCTGGAAAGAGCTTTTATCTATCAGCCAACAGCCAAAAGGAGCTGCAAGGATGGATTGATGCTCTAAAGACCCAGCCCATCGCAGGATGCCAGCCCTGATCTATCCACAAACAAAGATCCCACCACCACCACCACCACCACAGCTTTTTTGCTTCACATTCTGGTGTTTCATACAGTACTCATTAATGGTGGTGTTGCATATTGCTGTGTGTGTTTGTGTGTGTTCACACACACAAAAAGTATTGTTTAAAAAAAACATCATTGTCATACCATTATATTAAATCAAAATAAATAATTATATTGTTTGCCGTTATTCAATAAATAAGTTCTCTCCGCTGTCTACAACAGACACAGACATGCATCACATCACACACACCCCAACAACAACAAAAGTCTCTCTCTCTCAGGTAAGGTCAGGCCAAGTGAAGAGGCCTTTCCTTTCCCAGAAGAGGGTTTCGCCGCCGCCGCCCGAGGGGTCTCCTCTTATTTCCAAATTATTTACAAAAGGCTCTTTCGTCTCCATCGCCACTGCTGCTGTTGTTGCTGGTGCTGGTGCTCTTCTTCCTGTAGCCCCGCCACCATCATGCAGCCACAATGATGCAGGTGCAGTGCTGCCCGCATCTGGCGGATAAGATGGAAATTCGAATGCCGAATCTTCAAAACTGTGTCTTTTCTTCCTCCTTCCTTGAAGAAGAAATGGCTCGAAGCCGTCGTCATCGTCTTCTTTCATATCTTCCAGTACGGGCTGCGCTGCTGGTGGCAGTGCTCCAGAGATTGATGAGTGCTTCTCCGTTCCCTTTGTGCGTAGAACCTGCTCTAGTTGCTTGAGATAGTTGTGCTGCATAGTGCGAACGATGGGGATGAGCTTGGCCCAGGCCTCAATGCCCTGCAGTAGCCTGTTCAATGAGTCCAACTCTTCCGTCTTCAAAAAGATGTGCAGAATGAATCCAAGATACTGGGCCACACCGGCTATCACACAGCTGCTTTCGGCCTTTGTCGCCTCCATCAAAAATTGGTTTGCAAAGTCCAGTGCCAGGCTCATTTCGCCCAGCAGCCAGTAGCATTCAGACCTCAGAGATAAGCAGTAGAAGGCAATAAACTTTTCAACACTCAACGGAAGGGGGTCAACGGAACTATTCTGAATAGAACCAATCTCGCGTGAGAGCGCGTCTATGGCATCTAAGAAGTAGCGAAGGCTGGAGCTGTTTGCCGTGTGGGAAGATTTGTTCACGTTTGCTTTGTGCAGCGTTAAGCCACCTATTAAATTTGCTATCACTCCTGCGGCTATATATTCGAATATACAACATATCATGGCAGGGAAAAGAATTGATTAATTTGTGGAGGCATGCTCAAAAGCAGCAAGTGCTTTTAGGTGTTAAGTAAAAAGGTACCAGCATTCATAATATGTAAATTGTGTACAGATATAGGCAGTTGGTCAGTTAAGGGGCCGACAGCGTGCTGTGTCATTGAAGAGGTTGCCGTTATGGGAAAATACGGCGACCGTTTCGCTAATTCCAATTCCCTGCCATCAAACGAAGATAGACAAAAGTGAGGGATGTTCATATGTTTGTTGCAATCTTCTCTTTCAAAACTACGTACTTCTTAAGATTCTGCATGTCACTCAAGGAAGTAAAAGGATGGAAAGAAAGAGCATATAAACAACGGCTATATACATCACTGTTCAAAGCATTCAACTTCTTGCAAATGTTCATCGCCATTCGCAAGTAATCTGCGCTCTTGGCATTATTCATTTCCCTGTTGGATAAAACAAGCGAATTAACATGCGTAAGGCAATATGATGCTTATGAGCGACTATCAGAGTTGGGTCTTTCGTATTTCAGTGCTGCTTGTGTAAATACCAGTAAAGGGCATTAAAGGAAAGAGGACATAGTGCTAGGGCCACAGAATAATCTTTTGTCGCATCAGTTGTCTGGCAGAGATAATCCAAATGGTCCTCTGCTATTGTCCTAAATTCCACGGCCGTATTACTGTCTCCGTTGAGTACCGCGCCTGGAGTCAATATGAACATTGAAAGATTGTCAGTAGGAAACATGGGTGAAGGAACAGTATTCTACTAATTGGTTACTTCACCGTGCGTGGTGTTGTGTTTCTTGTTGATGAACATACCTAAACAAAGTGCAACATATACACTCAGAGAAAGAGAGGATTTTTCGTCTCCACCCTCGGGTGTAGAAAGTATATAACGAACGTTGCTCTCGTCAAACGCAGCAGGATGCATCGGGTCATAGGCCCACATGTGCTGACGGTATAGCTATTATTTTTTTGGGTGTGTATGTGTTGGTATATTGACTCTATGCCAGTTTATAATGCAGCAAAATGCTGTACTCACGCTAATGTATTTAAGGGCAACGGACACCATGTGGAGATGTGAGTCGGTGTGGTTACCAAGACTTGGAGCAGAAAAGACCCTAGATTAAATGGAGGAAGCACCATGTTAAGAATAGCCACATGCGCCAGGTTTGATTCTGGCCAGATAAAACACCACTCACCTTGACTGCTTATGCTTCATACGAAAGGGTATTTGTTGTTGCGGCTGCGTTAATGCAACTTGAGAATGCTCAGCTTCCTCTTCCAAATTCATACCTACGATACGAATTAATAGGTTGTGTTAACAGGGAATTGTAATGGAGAACAGTATAAGCTTAGAAAACAATTTACCTCTTTTTTTCTTCCTTCGGTCAGGCATCTTGTGTAATTTCATAGGTACAGGGTGAGAATGCTTCTTGATAAACTGTAGACCAGCCCCGATCGAAGTTTTTGTTGAAGGGGTGTGTGTGATCATCTCTACAATTTCGTTCACAATTGACTTGTCTGCTTTATCATGCTGCACGTTGTGTGAACGAGGATGAAATCCAACCTGTGGTTCAGAGCTTGTTGGCAAAGTTTGTGTATTTTTCATAAGCCGAGATTGGGGTGGAGACAGATGTTTTGGAGATGTCGGAGGTGAGGATATGGGAGAGGAGTGAGAAGTGAAAGTAGTCTGTGGAGAAGACATAGATATATCTAGATAAGTAGGGCCTTGAAGTGAAGAAGTTTTGTTGAAATGCCTGTCAGGTAACAAAGTCGGAACGGGGGAAGTGCTTTAAGGAATGAGAGAAAAGTTACTACTACGCCAACGAAGAAACCAATTATTAAAAAAACAATTTTGTGGTAAAAAGAAATACCTTGAAGATACACCAAGGCTACTGGACGAAGCCGTACGGTTGATTTGTAAGTTTCGCATCTGATGGGCTATCATGTGGTGGTCTGATGACGCAAACGTAGGAGGAAAGGATGAAGAAAAATATCCTAAAAATTGGTACTGGTTTAGTAAAGGAAGAAGAAAAAGTGCAAATGACGTCTGTAGATACCAGTGTTTGCAAAACTGTCGGAAGAGGATGAGCCCATATCAAATATATTAGCTGGGCGAAAGGAAGTGTCTTTAGGTCTACTTGTAAGTTGAGTTCCATCATTAGAACGTTCATCTGTAGTAGGAAGAAAAGTACGTAAATTTTTTAGCATTAGTGTTGCGTATCAGAGACCGAAAGACGGATGAAGCAATAGGCGTTTGGGCAGATGGGTGATTTACTCTGAACGTGTGCACTGTTGGGGTGTGGTTCTTGTTTTACGATAGCTGCCTGAGAGCTTTTGGGAGGTGCAGCTACTCTAAAAGACGGAGAAAAATACGGATATGGTACAGAGGCTGGAGATGAAGAGGAATGGCCGCCAAGAGCGCTGATTGGCGGTGACCTTGCGCTAGTTTCTCGGAATTGGCCAGAGTGCGTGATGTGAGTCTCTTCCTCCAAAGTGGCCAGTTCCGTCTCGAAATTGTGTATCTTTTCCTGTTGCCTGGAGAGCTCTGTCATGAGGTCATCGAGGACCACTTCTAGTCTTTCATTTTGTCTCTCCTCCTCTTTTCTTCTTAAATTCTCACGCTTCTGCCGCTCTATCTCCTGCAAAAGAGGAGTCTGTCTGTCCTGAAGCTCAGAGAACAAATATTTGTAAGCTTCCAAGTCCTTGTCGTCCTCCACRTGGTTGGGGCTTGAGTCAGGTCGACTCTGCTCCTTTTGAGTTCTCTCTTTATGCAGGAGATGGMGTTCTCTGTCAAGAGAAGGTTGGGAGACTGTGTAACCAACATTGGGCGACGCAAACTGAACACCATATTCCTCAGCTAGAAAGGTTGAAGGAGAGGAGGCGGTAAGACTGGGGACAGCTGCATGCGGCCCCCTGCTCTCGAGCCTGTAGAGAGGCGAACGTGGCGATGGCACGCTGCCATTTTGCTTGCTTTCAGGAGATGATACATTAACGCTTACTGGCGAGTTCGAAGCAGGATGAGGACAGCCCATATCTCCATTGGAATTGATGTCGAGCGGTGCGCTTGGCAACTCCCCGGTTGTCCCCACAGGTGGCGTAGATGACCAATAATTGGGATCATTCATGAGGAGGAGTTTGTATTGAAGATCGAGGTCTTGGGTGGGCATGGGCAGAGGTGTGGGTGTGTTCAGTTGACCCTGATAGAACTCATTGGCCAAGTATTGGGTGGGAGGGTTGTGCATGGGAGCAGTGCCCAGGGGGTAGGGGGGGTCAGAGGGTCTCGAAAAGCCTTGCGAGGGAAAATTGATTTCTCCTTCTGGCATTGGTATGGTCGAAAAAGCTGGCTCATATGAATAGTAGCTAAAGAGCTCTGAGGCCAAATCCACTCTGCTGTTATCATTTTGAATGTTTGGCCGGTTCATTTTTGCAGCCATTCATAATCGGTAAAAGAGAGCTGTGTGTGTTGCTTTTGACTGCAAAAGAAGTTGTTACAAGCAATGAATCCAAAAAATCGTCAACAGTGGCCGAAGATGCACAAAGAGAAGACGTGCGGCCTCTCTCTTTTTTTTTTGCAATTTAAATAATGAAATAAAATAAGGCAAAAAAAACAAATTTCTTGATGACGGACAATTTTTATGTCGACAAATAATAGTTTTGTGCGGCCCCAATCGGAACACAAATAGTAAATTGGACCCAATTTTTCCTTTTCATCAATTTTTCTCCCTTTCCCACAAACTGATTGATACTATTATTATTATTATTATTTTTATTTTATTATTATTATTATTTTTATTTTTATTGGGGGTGATGCATCATGACGATGGTGGGGGTGGAAATTATTCGAGGAAAAGAGAACGCTGGATGGGTGGGAGTGGGGGTGGCATCTGAGGCGATCGCATCACGATCATCATCATCACCATGATCATCATCATCAGGTGAACCACCGCTGGACGACAGGGTATTGATGTTGTTCGGTGTGGCCATAGAAAAGACAAAGGGCTGGGCAGAAGGAGATGAAAAATGGAAAAAGGAGCTGCTGCTGGTGGTGGTGTGTTGGTGGTAGTGGTGGTGGAGGGCATCATCAGCATCAGCAGCACTGCAGTGGTGGTGATGATGGTGGTGATAGTGATGTCCTAAATCTGCAGCAGTGCTATGAACAGTATCAGTATGCTCTGCGGATGCGTCTATTTCTGTGTGGGCGTCTCCTTCGCAATCGAAGCTTGACAGCTGTGTCTCCCATCTGTAGCCCCAGCTTGCGTCGTCGTCGTCGTCCTCTTGCACGTTAACACAGCAGACATGTCCAAAGTTATTGTGTTGTTGTTGCTGCTGCTGCTGGAGATACTCGTTGTTCCATATTGGAATTCCGTGACAGGAGTTTGAAGCAGCGCCGGCATTATGATCCAGGTCAGGAATGATGTCGCAATCGCAACAAAACTTCTTTCGTGCTTCTGCATTGATCTGTTTAAGAATGTCTTTTATCCACAAGCCTTCTGCAGCATCAGCCCTGGTTATCTTGTTTTGTTTGTTTATGTTAGTAACCGGACAGAAACATATATATCAATCGATTAATGAAAACGCAACAGGCTGAGGTAATAGACAGAACTTACTGCGTTGCAGAGCACAAGAGCAGCCTCCTTTACATTTAATATATGTTGTAGTCTGCTTTCATGCTCTTTCTGCAGTTTCCCTTTTTCTTCACTATATACTGCTTCTCTTCTTTCGTTTTCTCTGATGTAACACTCCTGCAATAATATATCTGGATTTGTTGCTTCGGTTTCTGGTACTGCAGTTGCAATTACAACGTCCTCCTTGTCTTTATCATCTCGTGTTTTCCGTTGATGCAAGTTCATCCAGAAATTTGTGGACCCTTCTTTCATGGTGGCTGTTTCTCTCGGAAGGATATGACTGTGTGTTGTTCCATAGTTGTGCTGATGGTGAACGTTCAAACATACATGTTGTCCGTTGTCGCTCTTCCTGCGCATATTTTACAACCTTTAGCATTGGAAGGAGAGAAAAGATCATTCAAAATTCAGTACCTGTGTTTTTCCTGCGGAAACAACAGAGTGGAAGTCGGAGTGCGATTGGGAGTGGAAGCTGGCTTCCTGTGCACATTGATGTGAGAGTGCTTGTTGGCCACGGTGCTAATGCCGGCTAAGGGCTCTGGGCGCACACCAGCAGCCAAGTTGCAATCACTGCAGTCAGAAAGTGGATGAACCCTGTGACCAAGAGAAAATGGTGAAAGACACTGAGTAAGAAGAAAACATTGATGCATATAATTGAACAAAGAAGAAAAAATGTACCGCTTTATTGGTGCAAGAGCTGAAGCGGTGGCACAGTTAGGTTTCTTGTTCTTTTTCTTTGTCTGTCCGACAACAGTCCATCCCATTCCATCGTCCTCACTTCTGCTATTCTGCATATCTTTCATATTCCTTTCTGCCTTTTTATCTTTAGATTCTTCGTCCCTTTCTCCTTGTCGAGTCCCTTTTTCTTTGCTTTCTTCTTTGTCGCAATCCCTGTCCTTTCCTTTATTGCCTTTTGTCTTCGATTTGTTCTTCTTTTCTCCCTTCTTCTTTTCATCATCAATATTTTGCACGGATTTCTTTCCATTTTGGAGGTTAGTATGAGTATTTGTTTTCTTGTTGTTGCTATTGTTGTTAGCCGTACTGTGGCAATCGCAAGCGCAGATATCTCTTTTTGAATTTGAAGTTTTAGCCACAGGACCTTTTCGTTTTGATTTACCATTTTGGCTTCTGTGAGAAATATAGTTAGAGGCGGGCAGCTCTCTTCTTTCTTTAATTCTTTGAGAGATTGCACAGGTATACATACTTATGTGTTCCCTTCTTTCTTTTTTTATCTTCTTCTTCAAGCAGCTGCCTTGCAAATTCATCTGCAATTTTGCTTTTCATCTCATCATCGCAGGCTTTACAAACCCTCTCCAATATATTATCTAAAATAAATAGCTTTCACAGACACCAGTTAACAGAATAAGAATGTGCATGAAGAAACGAATGCAGATAGGATGAACAGACATTCAAGTACCTCAAACACATGATAGCTGGAACATATGTCACATCGTTTATAGTGCTCTGTATTGGTTGATTTACAACACTGTTCTCTTTGAATGAGAATCTGAAGCAAATCGTTCTTCTCAAGGTCCTCCCTCTTTAGTGAAACGATTTTATTCTGACAAGAGAAACAGAAACAACATGTGTTAACATGATGAGATACGAGAAAGAGGCCAAAGACACATTCACACATACCTTTACGGATAATTGGTCTCCAAAAATAGTGGGGACATCAACAAAGTTACCTTCATCTTCATCTTTAGCTTCTTTCTCCTCGTTCTCCTTCTCATGCTCTTTAATGACAGAATCTTTGCTTTTGCTCGATCCTGAGTTCTTATCCTTGACACGAGGAGGCTCTTCAAGAAGAAATGAGTATTTAGTAATATGTGGGAAAAACAAAAGAGAGAAATAGATTAGCAAACCGCTCTTCTCCTTCAGGTCCTAGTACCTTGTTGTTCTCCTGGCCAAGGGCTGTGAATGTCTACGAGGCCAGCATCGTCTGGCTGGGCCTCCCACGCCGCACAGAACCTTTCGTAGTGTTTAGCGCCACCTGTTATCAAGGAGAGAGAGAGAGATCAATGCATTGATCTCCCATCTCTTGGATCTTTGAACACAATTTCAGGTCCGCCCAAAAAATCACACAAAATCATTTCACTGCCAGAATGCACATACCGTCGTAATAAGTTTTAGAATGCTGGCAACAAGGACATTCATTCTTGTGTTTGTGTTTCTTTCTGAGATTTTGGAGTACAATGTGCTTCTTCTCGCTGACAAGAGCCTGCCTACGATCAATTGAAAGCATCTTCCAATATTTAAGGACATCATCACTCAACCTGGGTTTGCTCTGAGGCTGCATGGCAGACAGTGACAAAGAATTGTGATTACTGTTGTGGTTCCTCTTATTACGATCTTGAGTCTTCATTCCAAGAGCGAAAGGGAAGGTAGCAGGTGGAGAGGTGGGTTATATATGTATATATATGTATGGTATGTATGTTATAATATAAATCACACACACACAGAGAGAGAGAGAGAGAGACACTCACAACATTCGAACAACAACTAAGGGTGGGAAAAATTTTGTTGGAGGTTTGTTTGGGGGGGGGGCAGTGTTTGATGACAAAAAAAAACCGTTTTTTAATTTAATTATTATTATTATTGGAATAGTTGTAAGCAGAAGTGGCCAATATAGAAAAATAAGAGATATCAAAGGGAGGGAAAAGAACAAAGGGCTAACAACAAAAGAAAGTTTTTGGAAAACAAAATGGCTCACGTTGCACAGCTGGAGACTTTGTTTGTGGGGCTGCAGTCAGATCCCCAGTGCACTGTGCCCCCTTGGATTGTATATGGCATCACCATTACTCAGCCCTGTCAGATTCACCCTCTCCTGTCCTGACCAGCAACTATTATTACTGAATATAACAATAAGAATAGCTTTCTTCCCCTTCCAAATGGTAGCCTAACCACTTCTTCCAACAGCGCTGATCCCAACCTGTTTGTTGGCAGCTGTCATTGGATTGCTGGGCTTTCGTCTCCTCCTTCGCCAGCCATTATACAAAGGTTGCCACCCACAATGCTCTTAGATGAATAATTTCTACTGGCCCTCACATGTTGTGTGCCCCCTCTTGTTGCATTCAGGCCATGTGGCCTATTCCCTTTCATTTCTTATGTTTGGTGTCATGATGACTGACGCTATGGTATATGCCCTCCAAACAAAGACAAAACTTGTGCCTCCCATTGATGTCATACTTATGTCCACTTTTGTTGCAACACCTCTCTCTTGCCTGTGTGCTTTTCTTTACACGACGGGACAGCTGGTGCACTGCTTCGTGGGAGACACAAGCCCCACCCTGAGTCAGGTAATAGCATCACGTTCTCCTCTTCCTCTTAACTCTCCGAATAAGGTCTTGATCCATTTTATTTGTGGTTTAGATACTGGGCTTAGTGGATGTGGGCTTAACCTCTTCTGTGGGACTAAGCTTCTTCTTCAATGGCCTGGTTGACTTGGGTCTCATGAGCGACACGTCCCTCCTTGCTGTCCTTGTAAACAATCATTCTTAATTGCATATTGTCAGAACAGCTTGCCAATTCTATGTCCATTAATCACACATCTTCCTCTCTCTCTCTCTCTTGTGTGCAGGCGATGTGCGGTAGCTATGGAGCATTGTTTTGTTCTTGGTACTATGCATTTGCTACTGCTTGGAAAGACGCCTTCTTATACCTTTACTTTGGTACCAACCCCTTCTCTTTATCCACATATGGTTTCTATCTTTCTTTTCTCAATCATTCTCCTTCTCGTGCTACAGGTGTCATCCTATTTGGCTGTGGTTCCTACCTCATAACACAAGTAATCTATCTGCTGCAACATAGATCCGTCAATGGTCTGGGTATGTCTTGCTATAACTGTGAACAAGGACTCTCAACCCAACTGATTAACAGTGCTTCCTTTTCTTTGTTGTTGTTTCCAGGGTGGCTGGGAGTTGGAGGTATTTCTGGCGCAGTTGGAGTTCTAGCGGTGTTCAAGTTCAATTCCTGGTTTTGCGTCAATTTGGGACCCATGTTCTCTGGAGACTTTATTTGGTGCACCACACCTCAACATGGACACACACACACACACACACAGAGAGAGAGAGAGAGAGGGAGAGCTAATACCAGATATGCACAACTCTGTTTTTCAGGGTATTATATTATTCAGGTGAATCTAATTGGTGTGTGTGTGTGTGTTGTGATACACATGGCGCATTTCTTAGGTTCCTTTTGAGTGACGTTGCCATGTACAGCTTGCTCAAGTACTTCCTTCTCAATAGAGCCAGCAGCACTGCCGTAGAAGAAGTCCAATACACCAAGCTGCCACCACCACCACCCCTCACCAAATCTGTCTAACCCCCCCCCCGCAAACAAGGCCTTGTTGGCTTGATTGATTGATTGATCGATTATTATACTTCTGAGCGTCTCTTATGTTAACAAAACAGCTTCTCAGTAACCTTTCATTAAAAGAAGATCATATCATATTTAGAGAAATGCGCATTTCTCCTTTTTTAAAAAAGCAAAGTGTCTTGAATATTCTCTTCTCTTCTCTTTGCTCTGCTCTCTGGGTTGCGACCCCGAGAGAATTTTTTAATAGTCTTCGTGAAGAGGGGGCCGTCTTGCAACGATGCGTGCGCCACCCAAGTTGCCTCCTGTTGTTGTTGTTGTGTGTGTGTGTGTGTGCGTGTGCGTGTGTTGTAGAAAAATGGCAAGATCTACTATCAAAATAATGGGTAAAGGTTTGTGTGTGTGATGTATATATTACAACAGGTGTTGACTTACCTTGATACAACTCCTTGACAGTGTTGTAGAAATATCTTAGCCGCTTGTAGGTGTCCTCTCCATGTACATGGACAAGTATGTCCCTGTTGGCGTCCCACCTTTGCACTCGCTCAACAGTGTACTGTTTCCAATCCTCAGTCAAATCTTCAAACTATTTACATTGCAGTATAAAATTAGCACTAAAATATTAATGGTGGTGATGATGATGATGTTTAACATCTCTTTTAGCAAGAGTTCTTTTCACTACGATATGTTTTGCTGTTGTTGGCGTTGAATAATTGTTATTACTTTGGCAATTGTAAAGCCAGCAGTGGTGAGATGCTTTTGATAGGTGGCGGCGTCGGGCAGATATGGGCAAAACACTTCATCATTGAGCGTACGCATCTCAACATTCGTCAGAGGATGAAGCTCAAAGAAGTCCTCTGCGTAGAACACGGCGCCAGGCTTCATCAAGGAATAGAGCTGCCCAAATTAAAGAGAATTAGAGAGACGGGAGAGCAGAGAGGATGCATGATTAGCTAAAAGATTGAATAAGAGGAAAGTTCTGCGCTTATCAATAGCAAATGAGAGAGAATGTGTTTACAATTTTGAAAAGGTTTTCTCTGTCAGGAATGTGCAGTATGGTCAACCAGGAGACCACAGCGTCGTACGCTGAGGGGCGCAAGTGATGGCCCACTTGCATGATGTCGCCTGCCTGTTGTGTGCATTAGGTGAAGAAAAACTTTCGGCCTTTTAGGATAGCTTCATGCGAAATGATTAGAGTACCATGTGGTGTACGGAGTGACTAAGGCCACACCTGTAGGTAAGCTCAGATGCAGCTCTGTGCAGATCGTCCTGAAGCTCAAGGGCCAGTACTTGTGCACCCAGCTTGCCAGAAAGGTATCTTGAATTCATCATCGCAACAAATTTCATTAAGAGTGAATCTTTGAAGAACTAATTGTATCGAATTACCTCGCTGGTCCCCCCAGCCCAGAGCCCACATTAATAACAGAACTTTTGGCAGTAATTCCTGCCTCCTTGATGCACACTCCAAGGCCTTCTACTTCATGGTAGTGGTGCTGAATGTAATGCAGTTTGTAAGTGATCCTGGCTCTTTCCCTTGTTGGTTTGGAGGATGTAACGGGAACCTGATCAAAGGGCAGAAGCTCTTGGTATGATATAGGGCCAGAGGTCAGGTGAGCTGCTTTTAAATTGCCATACAGTGCACGCAAAAGCTCAGGCTTGTTATACCTATACGCACAAGTTACAGTTAAAAATATTAGTACCTTCATACCGCATTAGAAACCATTAATGGAATTGATGCTATGCTGTTGAGTCAGGGTCTCACAGCCGGACAAGTTTGATGTCTTTTCTGAGAGAAGCGATATCTGTATGTATAAACATTTCTGGCTTGTAATCTGCTGTTGATAACACCTGTCCCCCAATTCCATAAAACATCAGACAATAAAGGAAAGGGTAGGATGATGTACTTCAACCCACCTTTGCTTGGTGGAGAACACGCACAGCTTTATCTAGAGCTCCCTGTTTGAGGTTATCAAACAATACCTCATCAATAAAAAAATGTGAGGTAAGACTGCCGATGAGATAGTACAAACCTCTGATACATAGTTGGTTCCAATAATCTGCACGTTATCATACCACCTGAAATATCACAAGATGGTTAGTTTTCACGGGCAATCAATCCCGTGCCTCTGCTGTTACTCAACTGAGTGGCATCCTGCAGTGTCAGCCCATATTGTGCAGCGATAGTCTCTGGCATGGTCTTATCATTGTGGAAAGACAGACATGACTCTCGAATTCCAGCGAGCATGGCCTGAAGAGCCTCTTTATTCTCCTCTATCACTCCCTGTGGTAGCCAAGAGGTAAGATATATAGGGTTATAGGCCAGAATTGGGTTTGGCCCTTACCAGACGTGCAGCCATCATAAAGCAGGGCCATGGGGAAGTAATTTCACCTATCCTGCGGATTTCCTTCGGGCAAAAGACAAAATGGATATTTGTTAATCTATTGATATTTTAATTAGCCTTTTACACTGTAAGTGTAGTACCCCGCTGTCATGAAAAGGCTTTGTGGTGAAGGTTTCCCACAAAAACGCAGCAGTGCTTCTATCATTCAAGCTATCCCTCAGACCTAAAATAATTTCTCAGTTTATGAGAAGGGGAGAGAAGACTCGCTCTATCTAGGCTTTGGGATAAGTAACTTACTCTTGAAGTCCCCCTTAACTTCAAAGGCAATATCTGTCTTGGCATGCCAGGCTCTCTCCAATGCCAGAACATAGGCCATAAGATGGGACCCACTACCATAGCGACTGATTCCAAACTTCTGCAGTATGACAACAAGAGCTTAAAATCACCCACCACCCAGAAGGAGAACATAGAAAAGAAGTACTTGGCCTTTCAGATCTTCCACGGAATGGAAGGGTGAGTCTCTTCCCGCAGAGATGGCCCAGCAAAGAGGAGACTGCACATACGTGCCCAGCAAGCGCAAGTCTGAGCCTTTTGCAATCTCTTTTATGTGCGAAGAATAGAAACACCAACCAATTGTCCGTATGTGTTGAGTGAGTGCAGTTAATCAGAGAAGCGTGCACAACCAACCTGCAATAAGGCCTTCCGTAAGGGCCACAATAACGTCAACGTGGCCTGCGTTGGCGGCAGCAACCATGGCCCCGGTGCCCTGGCTCTGCTCGACCCACTCCACCTGTGGACACGGGGAAGAGAAAAGTAAAGAAATGAGTTTGCTAACAGTTGCACAGGACAAGCAGGGGTACAGCAGAGTACACGTAAGCCTTGGCGCGTGAAGCAGCCATTGGCAATGGCCATGTGCCAAGGCCAGTTGAAGTGCTCAGGTACGCCTCCCACCCTCAACACTGGCAACTGATGCTGCTGCTGCACT
>CDFI01107626.1:9131-23728 GCA_000826405.1 Acanthamoeba divionensis | reverse complement strand
TGCGGATCAAGTAGGCCAGAAGGACTGCCAGGCCAGCGCAGCAGCAGGACAGCAGACATGCTCAGATGAGAGAGCCAACCACAATTCCTGTAAGGATGACGAGAATTAGTAGGAGCGGAGAAAGGGCACGCAGAAGAAAGGAAAATGAATGTTAAATATATATATATCTCTTTGGCGGCTGGAATGTGGAATGTCCTATGAAAAATGATCGCACATTCCACATACCAGCCGGCTAAGAGATATATCAAACTGGCAATGTCGCCTCCATTTAGGCCTCCAGAAGATGAATCTTCTTGACAAACACAGTGGGTAAAGTCCGCATGATAATTGCTTCCAAATTCTTCTGCACATACTTTATACATGGGACCAAACTTGTCTAAACAGAATTGGTCTGTCATGACAGGACATCCGCAGTTGCAGTGTGCTTGACTAAAATTTGTGCCGGCTGGTGTTTTTTTTTTTGTTGAGAGAGAAAACGGTGGAGTGTTAGTCGCAACAAGCATTGAAAGCTACTGTTGTTGGGACCGTTACCCATTGCACTCAAGACGCTCGCTGTATACACCAGGTGGGACAACTTCTTTCTCTCAGTGGAGTCCATCAAGTAAGATAAGATAAAGGACAGTCTTCTAGGCTGAAGGTAGGGAGAAAAATTTAAAAGTTTCAAGTTGGAAATTTAAGGAGGACACAGACAATAGTCCTTTAGAAAATTTAGGGAGAGCACCAATGATCTTTGAAGTGACCCATCACATCATGACAAAAAGTTGGACATCTAAAAATTTTGGCCGAACCTTTGTGTCTTAACCACAAAGAGGGTCTCTTTTTCTTTCAAGATTTATTATAAAGTAACCATTTGACTGGGCATTGAAAGAGAGTGGCCTTTTTGAGGGGCTTGATCAGATAGTCATTGATGCCACTAATCTTTCACTTGTGTCTGAGCACCTCTGTGGGGGTAGAGGCACTCATGGCAATGATGGGAATCTGCTGGAGTTCCTTGCCACCTCTAGTGTGAGGAAATCTCAAATCTGCATCCATTTTTCGGTCATCATCCACTTTGCGTCAAAGTTGCACTTCTCTTGTCTTCTTCCACACTGGTGGACCTCATAACACACCACAGACCAACTTTTGGTATAAGTGATTGTTTCTTAGTGTACAACTTGAGCAGCAAGAAAAAGGCAACAATTTATTAGTAGGTGGAACAGTAAAACAAATAAGAGGAGAGAAAAGAAATAACCTAAAGCATCGTTGGTTACAACTAGTCTTGGAGCACATGCAGGTGCTAGTGGACCACAACACGAATGAAACCCAGGTTTTGAACTTTTGTGAAGAGTGTGCTCACGTCACCCTCACGCTGGGAGGTTGCTCGCAGCGCAGGGAAGTAGGTACCAGGAGTGGTGTAGATGAATGTCACCGACTTCTCCACCGTCATCCCAGTGGTACTCTCGAAGGGCAATGCCGTGAAGTCGCCCACGCCAACGAAGTCCCACTCAGTGGCCACGATCTTGCCACCCCCTGGTGGCACCTGTATCTTCGCCACAAAGGTGACGGTCTGGCCGGCGGTGATCTGGGTGGCGCCATTGATGCTCAGATCAATGACGGGCTGGATACCTTGGCGCACCGCTGAGTTCTGCGAAACGCTAATCTGACTCTCGATAACATCATAATGGCTCGACTGCGCAGGCGCTACACACCTCTCTGCCCAGGCGCTTACATCCCTAACCGCCTGCTGGACGATGCCGTCGTACTGCACAATACGAGCAGTGCGGGGGCCGATATGATCTGTGTTGTCATTGAACCACAGCCGGAAGTTGTTATTGTATTGCTTGCCGAGGGACTCCCTCACCCTTGCGCTGTACCAGTCGGCATGCCATGGGTAGGCATCAACGTCGAGCAGGTTGGCGACCACGATGACCTTGCTTTGGATCTTGCCAGTGTGCGTGCCACCGCCAGTCGTGAGTTTGGCATAGTATGAGCCAACCTCAATGGAACGCTGAGGGTAGAGCAGCGTTCCGTTAGGCGCCTTGAACTGGTCCCAGGCGTAGTAGCCCGGCCGCTTCGGAACCTGATGCCGATGGTACGAACACAGCGCGAGGGACCACCGGTTGTCCATCCGCAGCTTGGCCCCAGTGTTGATGGCGCTCAGCACACTGTCAGGGTTCCCACTCCCAATGGTGAATACCTTTGTGTTCGGATCTAGTGAACCCAACAGTGTCCCAACCTTTGTCACACTGTCGGCAGCATAGATCGTATAATCAAGAGGGATTGTTGTTGTCACTGGGACCGCTGGCACGCTATTGAGGCGCAGGGTTGTCGGGCCGTTCTGTGCGTTCTGGTTGACCTGGGTGATGGTGGCGATGTGGTTGATCTTGGCAGCTCTGAACAAAGCGCCAAGGGCCGACTGCTCCGTGCCGATGTACCCTGGCTTGATCCAGAAGTCGTCTACATACGTGGGATCGAGGCCCTTTATTGTGCTCCCAAAGCCGAGGAGGCCCTGATCATCGTGCAGACCTAAAAGATATGGGTAGTCCCACCAGCCTCGCAGCGGAACACCCATCTTGGTCACCTCGAGCAGCACCCCTCGCTCCATGTCATTGAGTTCCGGCTTGGTGTAGAGGGCATCAATACCACCACCACCTGGGCTCACCGCGTCCGCTATCTGCAAGGCCTTATCCTTCAGCACAAACCGCGCAAAGGCTCGGACGAAGAAGTTGTTCGGGATGGAGGTTGGCACACCTGGGATAAATGGCACAGCGCCATCCCACACCCCGACGCTGTTCTCGATGGCTGCAATGGTCTGGAAGGAGCCTCCGCTGCCGCCATAGATGTAACCGTAGATCCGTCTGGTCAAAGAGTGGCCGTAGTAAAGAGCTGCAACACGCTTGGAGAATTTGGCCGCCGCCGCATCGACCCTGTAGCCACCGCCACCATTCGTCTGGACCCCGTATGCCCCGCTGTCCACGCAGAAATTGATGTTCCCATTGGTGGCGGTCTCGTCTTGCAGGGGGTATACAAGGTGGATGAAACGGCCCTCCCACTGACCCTTCTGAGGGAAGTAGAAATTGAACCTCTTGTCAAGGGTGCCCTCAAAGTGGCCTGACACCCTGCGATGTGGCACCGGGGTGGTCAGGTCGACCACGTTGTCGATGACAGGATGATTGTACAGCGGGTCGATACAAGTAGCAGTGATCCATATGGGCCCACCGACTTCCTGTGGTGCGCACTCCGTCGGTAGTGAGGGTGGAGCAGTAGAAATGGCGTACAACATCGCAATGATCATGAGCAAGGCAGCCACCACTGCGCACAGACAAGCCCGCCGCGAGAATTGTGACATGACCATACCACGTTTAAATGGTGCCCCCCCCTGCAGTGGTGTTTGTTTACTTACAGCAAACTTGTGCTAAAGAGAGAGAGAGAGAGCAGAGAGAACTGAGAGAGAGCAGAGCAGAGGACACTGTAAAAACCTTGCTTGCTGGGTGAAAAGAAGTCCTCTTCACTTTGCGCGGTGCGCACTTCTTCGGTCCCTCATCAATGAATATATGTCGACGGCCTATTTTCCTTATTCTCCATTTAGAAATGTTGCACCAATTACTATTTTACAATACACTTCAAGATTTTGGTCGACAAAAAAAATAAAGAAAAATGGAACACCCGGGTGCGTGCGGACGGTTTACATTGCCTACAAGGACAGCTGTCGACAAAACGTTGTGGACCCAGGCAACTGTAAACCATACATTGCAAGATGGAGCGGTCACTCGGCAAAGAATTCACTCGGCAAAGAAGTCAAGATAGAGGTGCCTATCAACGCCATCATGAGCCATCGAATCAAGATGGAGAAGAGGGATGAGGATGGGGAGGGGGCAATCGATGCCATGAGGCAACAAATGAAGATAGAGGAGGCAGGGAACGCAGAAGAGGAGCGGGAGGGGCCAAGGGAAAGGTGATGTACGAACTTGAGAGTGGGCTAATGGTGAATGAAGATGCATATTACCGCTGCTGGGAAAGCCTTGAGGAAGAATTCGGAGCCATCGTAGGGAGGTTCCTGTGCAGCAAGATGACACGCCACGAGAAGAAGCTGCCTGTGGTCTTGTGCCTCGAAGGAGTCTGGCCTTCTACCTTTCGCCTGCTGTATCATTGGTATGGACCTCGCCTCTGCCTTTCAGATGGGCGCGCGATTGAAGCATTTCTTGGCGGCAAAGCAGCACGAATGAAAGTCTTAGAGCGCGGCAGCTATGCAAAGATCACAGCCCCCCTCGTCATTTCACTTCGAGACAAGCAGGAGGAGGTCATTATTCATCTTAATTATTATGTAAAGAATGCAGCGGGCACATTACAGTGGCCATTAGAGTTTATCATATAAAATCTGTGCTCTGCACAAACGGCTGCATCTCAGGGTGGGAGGGCAAGATCTTTCGTGCCCAGTTCGAGCGGGAAGAGGAGGCCAAGGAGGCAGGGAGTGGGACAGTGATGTCATGCAGTTCGTCGCGGAGAAGGGCGCAGAGCTGCTGGCAGGCAGCCTCAGCAGGGCCATAGGAGAATTTTGAGGTGCCCCTTGCCAAGATCCTCTTTACAACACTGTGCTTGCCTTCTAATGCAAAGTTAGCAAACTTCTCCACACCATGGTAGTGCTCCAGGAAGTAGCCATAATGGTAGATGAAGATGTGGATATACGTTGTGACGTCTTCTGGTGGGTAGACTCGTACGAATGCCCTCCCAAACTTGACAGCCTTCTTGCGCCACTCTAGCAGTTATCTTCACCCTGGCCTGTACACTTAAGCAGGCCAGGGGGTAGAACAACTGCCACACTTTACGTGCTCGTTTGATCCTTTTGGCTGTCTTACCCTTGACAATCTTGTCTAGGCAGTCAAAGAAGTGGTCATAGTTGGCGAGAATATGGAGGAAGTCAGGGCGATTGAGCCTGTAGGATATGTGGTACCTTCATCAGCATATCACATGCAACCATGCCATCAACACCACATCATGCCACACCATTCACATCACACCATCACCCAGCTAGAGGACTCACATACTGGGATCGCTTCAGCCGTTCTGCAAGTGTTAGCTTTGTCTCCTTCTTTGTTTGACGTGTAAGCTTCACTTTGCATTTCTCCCACAGGATGCACTCGAACTCTGTGGCAGCTAAGGCATTTCGATTGACCTCCATAGCTAGCAGATTGACCTAATTGGTCAACTCATGTAAGGAGAAGTGAGTATGTATAATTATCACACATATAACCTTATCATAACATACTAACTTACATAAAATGGCCATCAAGCAGTGCATGTTGCATGGGATGACTTGCCGAAGTGGAAAGTCAAAAATGGGCTTGCTGACAATTCCGTATGTCTCTGTTACCTTTGATCCACTTTTGATCTTTGTGATGATCTCTTTGTGTGTTGCTTTGGAGTGGATCCTCTAGGCTTTCTTTTTAAAGTCACTAAGCTCACTAGATGTGACATCACCACAATAACCCATGTTATTATCATTGTAAGTCACCACATACTTCACTCAATCACACAACAGGCATACCTGCTGCTCACACAACAATATGGACATTTCCAAGAAAAACAAGGGTGGAAGACATCATATAGACCAAGGATCTTCATCATTGCCTTGAGATCTGTTGTAAGTACAGGCTTACAGGTATATTCCTTGTCATCAACTGTGATCTTCTTAGTCTAATAATGTGTTGACAACTTATAGACAGTAATTACAAAGTGATATAAGGTAAGAAGCAAAGTATAAAGAGCCAAGTGTATATGTAATATATCTTGATGGCCTCAATGAGTTCTTTTTGTAACTCTTCTTTTGTCTCTGTACCAATGTAAACAATGAAGACATAGCAGTTTTTTGGCGATTTAGTAGAGCCAATGCTTCATTTGTAGTAAGTATTTGAACCCCCCTAGCTCTTGTGCAATCCATTTGCCTGATGTCATTGTTGCTCCATCAAGAGCAAATTTAATGATGATAGGCTCATCTGACATTGGAGGTGGGTGGGATCTCAAATACCACTATAGGTACTTAAGAAGTGGTATCTTATGGCCAGCTCTACCATATGTAGGTGCTCCTGGCAGTGTTACATTCTCTTAAAGCCTCTGTTGTCAAACTTGGGCAAGAGATGCATATGCCTTTAGCCCAAATGTATTGACAGTGTAGTGCCAGTTAGCATTAGAGATCTATATATGATCTTTATATGTAGCAAGCTCTTCAAGAGTGAGCTGTGCTCACTGTAAGTCTGGTACAGTAATAATAATCTTCTCATATTGTTTAACATCTTCTTAAAGTAAATAACTTAAGCATGTGATATATCTTTTCTCCTTATATGTCAAAGTCACTCTTTATAATAAAACATTTTAATATTATATATTTATCATCTTTACTTTAAGACATACCTTAATAGTTATTGTTTTAATCTTATCTTTTCATATTGAAGAAGGTTTTTAATAGAAAATGGCCTTTTTTGTTTTGTCATTTCACATTGAAGCATAATCAACTAGCACTTAAAGTTTTTTCTTCATTGTTGAAGTGCTTTTTAATGTTTCTCTTTTGCTTTTTACTCTTTAATATGTTTATAGTTAAACAATATTCTCAGTCACTTACTTGGTCACTTGCCTTTAGTTACACACTCAGCTAAAGAATGTGTGGCTAATAAATAAAGGCAAGTGGCCAGTTAGTGGAGATAACTAGTAAAAGAAAAACAAGTAAGAGTGAATAAAGAAACATATTTCATCTAATAATCATTGTCATTTTACTTTAAGCTCTTGTACTTGGTAAAATCTTTTACACTTTTTTTAATTTTAACAATTATACTTCTTTTTTAAATGTTTTATTAAACTATTAAAACTGTCATATGTGTGCTCACAGCCATTATATGTACAAGGTAAAGCTCTAATACTTAATTTACATTTTTTTATTCTCTATTTATGGATCTGTTAGAAAGTTATTTTTTAATATTTTAATTTTAATTTTTTAATAGTGTTGATGAAGTGTAATAATGTTATAATATGGAACTCATTGTCCATCTTTTACCTTGGCACTTTGACAAACAATGTGCTTACAGCAATGAGATACTGTCCAAAATACTCATGGAACATGTGTGGATCCATTTTAGCAGGTTGTCTGCAGGAGTGTGCCAAAGGTGGCGCCACCTTCTCCTGAGGCAACAACATCAGGCAAGAAACAAACCTCTTCCTTTTCAGTGCCCAGCAAGATCTGATCTATCTGACCACCTGTTGCACTGTCCTTATAACAGTGGTGAACTGGTGGTCCTTGGTCATATCTTCACACAGCACCACTGCAACAACATCTTGGTTATCACAGAACACAAGTTCACCTTCTCACCCAAGAAAGGCAACTCTGACTTGTCAGCAAACTGCATGTCTACTACTTTGGCCTTTCCAATGTCGCCAATCTGTGCATATCAGTATGGGAGCTTTTCATCACTGCCAATTGGAATGTTCCAGCCAAATTATTATTGAATGATCCAAGTATAATATGGTTTGTGTGAGGAAGATGCATCGATCGACGAGCTTCTTTCCCATATCTCAACTTGAGCAGACCCTTTTAAAGGGCATAAAAAGCCACAGCTTCAACTGGGAAATTGTCCGGATAACAAATACAAGTCTATTTCTTTATTTGTTTCCCTTTTCACACAGTCACCAAAGCCTGATTGATGTCTTAGACTGCATAACAATATCACTGTGCCAGTCCATAAGGCAAAATAATAATATGTTTCTCTTCATTTTTTTTTTACTAAAAAAAGGGTAACTGCACACTTTAAAGACTGCTGACATTGTGCCAGCTCATGTGTCCAGCCACGTCTTTTGCAGGCCTTTTCCTTTAGCCTTTGGTACCAGCCATACAGCTTGAACATGAGCTCGTGTTCTGCCTCAGTAAGGAGGTTAGGATAAGTGGCAGTGGGGTAATCGGCGTCTGGGAGGTAAGAACTCTGCCAGTAGTAGTTGTATTCACGCTCCAGCTGGTCGATGGTGAACAGGCAAGCTCTGGCCATAGAGACAGCAGCTTCGCTCTCCCAGAGGCTGCCAAGGTAAGTGGCATAAAGGGTCTGGGTGCACCGAATAATGAGCAGCGGCCTGTAAGCTTCGTTGAGGAGAGAAGGAGGAGCCAAGTAGTGGCAAGTCTGAGGCAGCTGAGGATATCTATACATTGCAGAAGTTGTGTGTCTCTGTGCCTTATGGACGAAGTGCAAATATTAAACTTCACCTTAGAACTAAGGACACCTATGAATGGTATACTGGCCATGTCGTCAGAGCTCTTAGAGAGGAATCTCACCCAGATAGATCATGAATCGGTTCAGATCATACAGGACTGTGTAGACCATTTGCTTAATCTTCTGAACCACCTCTTGGAGTTGTCAAGCATTGAATTAGGAATCCATAGGTTACTGACCACTGTGAGTGTGCTTGTCATACCGAAAGGTAAATTTCACAACCAAATTGGGCATGGCTGGCGTGTTGTGTAATTGTAATGATGGTTCTGTAACAGTGAAGCACTTGGCGCAACAGAGTGCGTGAGTACTTTCGCTGGGGCTTGGTGAAGGAGGTGAGAGAGAGAGAGAGAAGAGAAGAGGGTACTACTGGAGAGTACCCAGCAGAGAGAGTTGGGAGCAGTTGCAAGTGGGTTTTATTTGTGAAAGCGTCGTCGCTGCGCTGAGATGAGTGCGCGAGAGGGAAAAAGAAACAACAATTGCGATAGGAGATTCGTGGTTGTCCCACAAGGGTTTGGGATAACCCTCATCTGCTTACGGGAGGATGGCACTTTAAGAGTGCTTTGTACATATAAAAAGACAAGGAAAAACAATAAAACAAAAGGTTCAAATGTTACGCACCGTAACAGTTCCTTTAAGTTGTTGCGCATCTGTGCACTCGCTGCCTTTCAATTGACGATCAAGAGATGAAAGTCATGTCACAGACTAACTATCACAACATATTGCAGTCCAAAGATACAAAGGGACACAGGGCACTTTAGTGTTCATCAACTGTGAACTACTTTGAGTTCAAAGCAGAAAACAATCATGGGCTGTGAAGCACTTCAGGTCCAAAATGAAGATGGTATTGGCAAATGAGCCACTGTGCCAAAAGAGCATACGCCACTCTTGGGTGGCTAGTGTGTGTGGTGTTGGGTTGCCAGTATACGCCAACAGACACTGGCAGTCTCTCTAAACCTCTTTAAGTTGAAAGATGAAAGTGGATGATGAACATGACCATTTGAAGTGCTTGGTGGACAGATGATGCGCTGCCCAAAGACAGCATCACCAATTGCCACCAAAAACTTTGAGTCCAAAGTTGACCAAATGACAACAGATCATGGGTCGTGTGTCTTACAACAACAACGTGTCACCACTTTGGGTCAAGAGAGATCCTCTTCAGCCACATCACACCACAAATTATAGGACATGCACTTTGCTGCCATCTCTCACTTGGCTGTCGCTTTTTACAGACAGGATTTAGCATACTTTATAATAAAGACTGACTTAGCGGGTCCAAAGTGAAAAGGGTCATGCGTCATTAACTTTGAGTTCAAAGTGAAAAGTGGTCATCAACCACCACTTTTGAACTCAAAGAAAGTAGTGGATGGTCACTTTTGCACCTTAGACTTCAAGTGGTTGGGAAGTGGTCAGTAACTATTTCTCAAATTGGACCCACCTAAGATTATGGGAACAAGAAGATGTCTTTGGTCCCAAAAACAATTTTTATATCCCTCGGCTCGTCAATTTTTCCGCTCCCTCTAAAGTGTCTGCAGCCAGAACCAATGGACCAAAAACAATTGGGTGTTTATTCTTCCATTCTCACATTCACTTTTGTTTCCCACTTTCTTTCACTCATTTTCCACTCTTCCACCTCAATATCCTTTCCCAAAAGCTTGCATGCCGTTTCCTTGAGAGTCCACCAGAGAGAAAAAGGCAAGTCTTGAGAAAAGAAAGCACAAACAATAAAGCAACGGTCGCCATGACCCGCAGTCCAGAGCTCCTGACATGCGTAGCGCCATACTCTGCACCACCACGCCCAACATCCTCCAATCGCTGCACTGCAGCCACTTTACTCGTCCGCCTCCAAAATTTCCTCGCTGTCGGGATAAATTCCGTTTTCGTGCTTCCGCCCTCAAACTTCCAAAATAGGATTGACAATGCCCCCTTTCTCTAAGCTGGCTTGTATTTGTTTGTTGTCCACTCTCACCTCCACGTGTCAACCAAGAAGAATCTTTTTGAATGACAGAAAACCCATCTGCAGAGGCTATCATCTCGTTGATTGTAATATTTCTCTTCCTCAGAGGGCCCCTGTCCTGCTTCCCCTAGCAGTAAGCTCCCCATCCTTTTAGACATGCATCTGTATTTAACACTACCACTTGTGAGGGCTTCCAGGCTGGCCGGCCATTGAACTTGTCCACATTCTTCAAGATCCAATCTGCATCTTGTTTCACTAATGGTGTCAAAAGAACCTTCTGGTTCCACTGTCCTTTTGCCAGCTTTATCAAACAACACCACTCTTTTGTAAAAAGCCTGGCGGGCTGAAAGGCCTTTAGCACTGAAATGACTAACCCCGTAACACTGGCTAATTTCTTTTTCCTGACTTTTATCTTTCCCATCAACTAGATCATAGCCTCTTTGATCTTCCACAACTTGGCTCTTAGAATAAAGAGCTTTCCTGCTACTGAATCAATCACAAGACCTAAGACTTCCACTTTCTGTGATGGCTCCCAGCTGCCTTTTGTAGGTTCCCTCACCCACCCTAACTTCTGCAACATGGGAGCCACTATACTGTCTTGTATTCTCAGCGCCTCAGTGAACGGAAAGAAAAGTGAAATTGTCGATATCGCTGGACACAATCACTTTTGCCTGTGTAACTCTGCCACCATCTCTTGCACAATCTTCATAAACACCCATGGGGACCACTTGAGCCTGAATGGAAGCACCTTGTAACAGTACCACTTGTCTCTGACTTGAAAGCCTATGAATCTCTAAGATTCTATTAACATGTGATAATATCTTTGAGCCAGATCTCAGGTAACCATCCACCAATCCCTGCCCATGCAATGAAGAACCACTGACAGTGACTCGAACTTACACAGGTGATTGATAAGGGCCTAGTTTAGTTGCCTCATGTCAATCACCATCCTCTACAACTTGGGCCCCCTTTTAGGCATGAGAAACACTAGGCTTACACACAAGAGCCACTTCAGTCTCTGCCCCACTCCTACTAGCTTCACTGCACTACAATGCACTAACCTGTTTACTTCTTTTTCCATCCACAGCTGCTGATCCTTGCTCAATGGAAAAACCTGACCATCCTTGCGAATATCCCTCACTGGGCAGATGGAAAGACCACATGTGATTTACTAGAACACTTGATTGTTTTTGCAGATCTTGACCCATTCCTTTGCAGCCCTCTGCAATCTCCCCACCACTACTGTATCCTCGCTCATCGCCAGACAGTCAATTAGATTTGGTGTCAGCAAACTTGACTCCACCTTTCTTGCGCTTAGGACAACAGTTGGCAAAATGGGGCCCTCTACAGATAAAACATTCCACATCTTTTTTCTGATCCACTCTTTCATTGCTTTCACCCTGTCTTTCTCTTTTAAAAGCGCGCCTCGAACTCTCCCACTTTCCACTATTTTTAGCCTTCCACCACGCCTCCTTCATTATCTCTTTGGTTTCTTCTAGGTAAGTGCCCCTAGAAGAAGCTACAAAAGACGCTGTCATCCAACTCTCTTCCTTAGCTACAACCAACATCATAGCCCATTCCATAGCCAGAGCACGAACCTCATCCATCAGCTGGTCCTTTTCTACATCATCTGAAGTCAAGCAGTGATGATCGGCCAGCCTACCCACCTTCATCTAATACACATATTCATAAGTGGTATGCACCTTCTTAAACTGCCTTAACAGCCATCTTTTCTCCATTTCTGCCTTCATCTTATGTTTTATCAATTCCCTCTCTTGTATGTCCAACCGCCAACTTACTGCTCCTCCACCAGTGCTATCAATTCTACACAGGTGTTTTAAAATTTCTCTTGCCGTGCTACCCATGATAACATCTCCATCAGGTACTCTACGGCCACTAGCCTCCCTAATCACTACTTCACTTACAGGCCTATGTACACTATCAGCAAGTCCTAAAACTTCCTGGTGAAGCTCCGGTTCCTCCCCATCTCTATCCTCTCCATCTTGTCTCTGGGGAGGTCTACATTGCTGCCTATCCCATTCCACCAGGTTCTTAACTAAACCTTCCTTCCAAGGTGCCATAGGTACTCCTCTCTCTCTACACAACTCTTGCAGCTCCACTACCATAAGAGAAGCATAGACCAGCCTATTGTCTTGATCAGGAGATCCTGCAGCTTCTCTGCTTTGCTTCCTCGTAGAGATAGGCATACTTGTTTTTTTTTTTTTGTTTTTTTTAAGTGTGTAAGTTTAATAGGCTTGCAACAAGTCACCTAACTCGTGAGAGTAAAAGAAAAAGAATACTAACTCTCACCTTCACCTCCCTATTTATTGGTATCCACCTAGGCTCGAAACAGTAACCCAACCTGGTCAACACCCAGCAGACAACTCCTTAAGTCCAAAAGGTCCGTCATTCATAGAAAACCAATCCACTGTTATATACCACATAAAAATCCCTGACTCTTCCTCCAGGCAAGGAAAAGAATAAGAAGACACTCCTTGGTGACCCTTCGCCATAAAGTACATTCCCCTAACTGCATTGGGGAACCTACCACACTCTTATTTTTTACCAGTGTTAATGATTCTGCATATGACATGACATTCTCTCTAGTTGCCATGATATATTCATTAATACATGCCACAGTTGTGATTAACTTACTAGCATGAACACTGCAATGTGCACTGACAACTTGGTGACAACACTTTGGTCAGACAAATGCACTTCACTTGCAAACAAACTCTTTTTTTACAGTGTGCTGAGAACTTTGTCAAGTAGTGCTTTTTCTTCACCTCCTTCACCAGTAGCTCAGTCAGTCCTAGTGATATTATAAGGCCATGAGGTAGTTGTGTTACGGCCCCAAAGTGGTTCGTCTGGGATAGGTGGATGGGTTAAAAGAAAATTATGCACGAGCTTGCCATGCTGAAACGCCTTTAAGTGCGGGCCCAACTAGAGTGAGACTTGTTCTTCAGGGAAATCACACTGGTGTTTAGTTTTTCTATCTCCGTTGCAGCAACCAACTCCCAGCTAACTTCAAGACCCATGTCATCCTCAAATTAAAATAGTCTCCCATTCAACCACACTTACATTTGGCACCAAATGACAAAGGCCCTGGCAAGCAAGCAGCTTTTAGCTATCTTCCTCTCATTCCTACAACTGGCCAGCCTGTCTAACGGTCTGAACTTTATTCCATTTGTTGGTTGTACTGGAAGCACCGGAGCCAACATCCCTCTAACTTGGGGCCTGTCTGCTTCTGGCTACTGCACCATACTAAGTGTAGGTGATACCATAACATGGACGAATCAGCAGAGTGATGTTGCCCACACAGTAACCTCCACGTATGTTGGCGTTCCTCACCACCAAGGATGGTTTATTGTTCGCCTTCAATGGCCTGGAGGAGATAGCTGAGTCAACTAAACTCTAAAACAAAAACAGGGACTCCAATTATGTGGTCACCAATGATCCGTTCAACATGACCTTAGATGGTGGAGCCAGCGTGAGCTTTACCTTTGATACAGCAGGTGTGTACTACTACCATTGTAATATCCATCCCTTCATGAAGTCTATTGTGGTGGTCGATTCCAACAACTCGTCCTGCTTGCTGCAACCTCCATCGCCATCTGACATAGGAGCAGCCTCGGATATCATGTCGCAATCAGTACTTGTTGCCCTCTTCCACCTTGCCTATTCATTCTGGTGCGAAGCTTAAGGGGGGTTAATATATATTAATGTGTGATCCTTAATATCAAAAGACAAAAGAAGAAATAAAGATACACGCAAAGCTTAAGACAATATATATTAGCACAACACTTAGGGTTAGATCCACAAATGGAGGAGAGGGGTTAGGGTGAAATGAAAATAAATATGTGATGATTGTTTTAAACAAAATGTTACAGAAACTCTCCCACATTACTACTTCTACATCTAAAATATATATATTAAGATCCATCTCTATGGGAAGAAGCCTCATTAATGATATTTTTACCTGACCAGGGCAAGTCCCATCTTACAGAAGAGACCTCATCAGGCCAAGTTTCCCTCGTCCACCAGCTTACTATCGAAGAACTGCAGCACATCATCTATCTTTGGACGCTTTTCTGCCCGAGCATGCCAGCACTTCTTCATGATCTTGCAGTAGTCTTCAGGGCAGTCTGCTGGGATGGCAGGCCGCAGGCCCTCCAACACATCCAGAGAGACTCCCATGAAGTTGCGCCCAGCATAGGGTTGTTTTCGTGTAAGGGTCTCCCACATGATGATCCCGAAACTGTACACATCCACAGCTTCATCATACTTCTGCCCGCGCAGAATCTCGGGTGCCGTCCAGCAGGGTGTTCCACAGTGCGTCATGGTGGCATTCTCTTCCTTGATTCTGGCGAATCCGAAGTCAGCCACTTTCACGTTCCACTGTTCGTCCACCTGCACGT
>CDFI01107625.1:0-10962 GCA_000826405.1 Acanthamoeba divionensis | reverse complement strand
AGAAGAAACTAAGTAAGCAAGCAAGACAGGTATTTAGAACTACAAGAGTTATAAGATGGACAAGGTGTTGAAGGGCAAGAAGTCTCTGCAGGACAACATCACCAGTTGGCCTGAACTCATCAACTTTTGGAAGACTCACGATGCAACAGAAAAAGACAAAGACCAAGCAGCTGCTATAGAAGGTGGAGCTATTTCCGCCTATGCAAGCATCAAAACACCCATCTTGGCTGCTTCAAGTACTGGAGCAACGTTATCCCCAAGATATCCCTTTGCCACTCGCCCGTCCTTGGGCATGAACAGAAACAGCATAGTGAGGAACGCCAGCAACTACAGACACAGTGCCCACTTTGAATTTGGAACCTATACCGCCAGATCTTTGCAAAACTATGAGAAGTACAACGAGCTACAGGCCTACCAGAGCAACAGGGAGAGAGAGATTGCGGCTGGTTCTAGCATGGCGGGTGGTATCAATGGAAGCCCGCCAAGTGGTTCTGGTCTCGTAACAGATGGAGAACGAGAGAGTGAGATGAACAGCTTGATTAAAAGTGATAATCACATAGCACTAGTGCAGAGGGATGGAATTAAAAGGTTTGGAAGCAGCGACGATGCTGTTAGCAGTGGTCTAAGCCTGGCCATCCTCAATTTGCAAGCTCTAAACAGGGACAGTAATGGTATGATGAACATAAACAGTAAAGGGTACCAAAGTGTTAATAGTCAAGATCCCGTGAATGGAATCAAGAATTTTATCCCAGAGAGCGAGGAAGGGATGAAACCGAACATCTCCTCAAGTGCAGTTCAGGATTTTGACAACACAACGAGTAACAATGATAATCAAGTGAATGAATTTCATCTGTACAGGAGTGGCAACTTCAACACTAATAGCACTGATGCTAAGTCTGCCAGCGCTAACATGAAGAAGTTAGAGGGGAATACTGCTAACAACACTGTTGAGAACGATAGTGAAAGCGATGGCGAGGAAGGATTGTGCTACTTCTCTGTCACAGACTCTGCTTCATTCAACCTTATACATAAAGAGCTAGAAGGGAAGAAAGAAAAGGACAGAGCAAAGGATAAGAAAGAAAAGAATCTGCATGATGAAACAATGGTGGACATAAAGAAGAAGACTGTGCCAAGAACTAAGTCAGAGAAGATCAGGAGACGATCCAGCATGGAAAAGATCGGCCGTTTTGAGGCAGATAGGATTGATACACTGCTGAGGATATCTCCAAGAAAGATAGAGCACGAAGACGAAGATGTCTCAACAAGGGACAATCACTTCACTTCTAGAAATTCCAACCTTTATTCTGTGGAAGAAGTGGGTGGAGACAAAGAAAAGATTCAGAAGGCTCTCAGGGAGGCAGAACAGCAGTTTTTACAGACTGGATTGGGAAAGGAATGGAGGAAAGGCAGCACAGGCGGCACTGAGGAGGAGAGTGATGATGAAGTAAGTGGTGATAAGGAGGACAAGAGGAAGAAGGACGGTAGAAAGGGGAAGAAAAAGAAGAAGAAAAAGAAGAAAAAGAAGAAGGGTAACAAGGTAACAGGAGGAGGGCGCGAGAGCGAAGGAGAGAAGATGGATAGCATGACGATAGGAAAGAAGAAGAGTGGCGAGAGAGAGACCGAAGGAGACAGAACAATGATGCAAATCGAGAGAAGGAGAAATTCAGCCACCGGCAGAGGATCGATGAGTGAAGGAGGAGCACCTAGTAGCGTTGGTGGAGGTGGAAGGGAAGGAGTGAGTAGTCTTGAAGATGAAGATGATGGCGAAGATGATGAAGAGAGAGCAAGGCAAACTGGGGAAGAAGGTGAAGGAGAGGATGAGTATGATAGTGGAGGAGAATCCAAGGAAGGTATGTACAGTTTTAGCCTTGGAGGTGAAGGAGGGGTAACAACCATAGAAAAGTTTCTGGAGGTAAGTTCAATCATTTGAGTTATTTTTTGCATGTCGTTTTTATGTATGCACCATTTTAGCCATATCCTCAAACAAACAAAAACATTTCAGGGAATAGACAAATACAGGCGCCATTCATTTGATACAACAACAGGTAGTGGCAACTCAGAGTTTGAGGATGGAGAAGGAACAGACTCTTCACCTTCTTTCAGGGACAGGAGAAGAAGCTATCCCACAGCGTTCTCCTCTGGAGCTCCCAACATGCCGGTGCCAGGACAGCCACCCTCTATTTATGGCAGTGGAAACGTAACACTGAACAGCCAAAACGGTAATGAAGAAGAACTTGTGAAAGGAGAGGCTGCACAGGCCAACACTCCTCGTGAAAACTTACGTACTTCAGTGGAAGGTATACTGGTTCCTCCCAGACTTTCCAATAGCCTGGCCAGGAGATACCAGAGGAGAAAAGAGAGTATGTCTCAAAGAGAAAGAGAAAGACAGAGGCAAAGAGAAAGAGAAAAGGAAAAAGAGAAAGACGAAAAGAAAGAGAAAGAAAGAGAAAAGGAGAGTATAAAACGGAAGGAAAGCATCAAGATCAAGAGCGAGGACAAGAGTGAGGACAAGCGAAAGAACCTCAAGAAGCCATCCATAAGGAGGTTGAAGCTGTTCTCTCTGAACCAAAAGAGTGGAAGCGATAGTGGCCCACACTCACCAGTATCTTCTCCTCGCAGGTAAGCTTCTTCGCCTGACCTTTATGGAGATTTCGCCTTCCAATACCACTATTTATTATCTTCAGGAAAGATATGGAGAAGAATGAAAGATCTCTAAGAACTCCTAGGGGAGGCGTTGTCAGTAGGACACCAAGATCCAACTCTGGAAGCAACGGGTATATCAGCCCCTTTCTCTCATTTCCCCCAGCTGTTGTCTCACCTCTTTTTGTTGTTCAACACTGGGTTGTTAGCGGGCGTGCTTTGGACAAGAACACTTCCAACCCCTCGTCTCCCTATTCTTCGCGTCCTCCATCGCCCAGTCATGAATATGGAGCCCTTGTTAGCAAAGAAGAAAGAGATAAGAATAAGGAGAGCACAGATATTAATGTAATCAACAATATGAATGACAACGAGAGGGAAGGATCTTCGACTAGGTCAGAATCATCTGGAGCTGGAAGCCTTCAAAAGAAAGGTCACTTTTCTTCTCTACCTGCCTCTTCCACCCCTGGACATGCCGCTCCCGAGGGCACTGGAACCTCCTCTGACACGAATATACACCACTTAATAATCAACGGCCTTGCACCTTTATCTCTCCCATCACATCAACTAGAGTCTACTCAAGACCCTGCTCCTTCGACTTCTCCCAAACAAAGGCCTAATACTGCGGCCTCCTCCAGCTCGCTCAACAAGTCTGCCTCAAAGTACGTTATGATATCATACCCAAATGCTCTCTTCTCTTATTTAGTTTACTGACCACCGGCGATATTAGGCTTAAAGTTCCAAAGCCAGAAAGAGAGGACTCTTTTGGGTCACTCAAAAGAGTGTTCACTGCCTGGCAGAATGCTTCTCAAGCAGCCTCCCCAGGAAGTGACACCAAAACTCCATCTAAGAAGCCCTCTCGACCAGCTTCTGCCACTTCTTCTACTGTTGGAAAGGACAATGGAGGGAACGGCAAGACCCCGGCCTCCTCCTTACAGGCTAGCACAAGCACCAAGATACTGCAACAGTCTCCCATTAGACTCAAGAACAAATCTCCCACCAATTCGCTCTCCAAAATTGAAAAAACAAAAAAAGAAGAGAAAGAGGATAAGGATAGAGGCAGAGAGAAAAATGGCACTTCTCATCCCAGGAGAAGGAGCAGGAGCTACGACAAGGAACTTTCAAAGACGGCCAAATCGGACTCGTCTACCCGTGGCTGGTCCACTATGGGGCGTTCAGTGGCCAAGAGAATGGCAAAAGAAGAGATGGAAAAAGAGCTTACCAATTCGGCCACCGCGATTGTACATACAAACAACCAGTTGCTGGGTAGATACTTGAATTCCTTGTTTGTTGTTGTCTTCTCTGTTTTATGAATCTTTGGCTCTTTCCTCACAAGCCTCATATTTACAGCTACGGAATCGCTTAGGCTGAGGAGGAACTTACAAATGGGAACTAATTCTGGAATACCATCTGCACGCACAGGCCAGCTTCCTCGTTCATCAGGTCTGAGTAGCTGGACATCCAAGACTCATTCACACCATCATACTCCTTCTACTCCTCGTCCAGGTAGGCAAGCATTCACAATTTGAGCACACACATATCCATTTGAATTCATGACCTTTATTTTATAGAGCATGAGAGACTTGATGAAGTACCTGCTCCTGATGCGTTGATAGAATCCAGTCCTAGCCCCAGTCCACGCATCACTCCCAACCAATGTATGCCCCAAGATGATCTCAGCCTCGATATTTTCTTCTTTCTGACTTTAAAAATAGAGAGAAGAAAGGAGAGAGGGACGAACAAACTATGTTTGACTGTTCTCAACTAAATCCTTTTTCAAAGGGTCTTTGAATGCTCCCTTTATGCCTCGAGGCAGCACTCTTGTCCCCAACCGCACCAACAAAGGGCTGATTAAGGTTTTAAATAGATTCACTTCGCTGATATAGATATCTAATTGGTTGCTTACACCTTCTATTTGTTGGGATTTAACAGCCTGGATTGTCTCCGGCCCACACAGTTATGGAGGGCTACTTGTTAAAAAGAAATAATAGAGGCAGATGGAAGCGGCGATGGATGGTCCTTAACAACACGCACTTCTATTGCTTTAAAACTCCTCAGGTACCTGCACTTCACAAAGAATTTTCATTAGCTTGCATTATGCATAGTCATCCTACTAACAACCGGTTATATAACGGGTGAACTACAGGATTCAGTATGCTCTTTAATGATAGACCTGTTGTTCTCCTCAGTCAAACTCTTGAACATGGCCAATAGGTTTCCCCCCATTCTCTCTCTCTCTCTCTCTCTCTCTCGTGTGTGTGTGTGTGTGTGTGTTAACTTACTGTTTATATCTAGGCATGGATTTGAACTGGTAACTATGGATAAGAACTACGCATTTGATGTGCTTACCGCAGACAATCTAGTGGCTTGGACCAATGCCATACAGAAAGTTTGCAGCGGGCTCAATAAGCTTAATTTGAAGTCTATCATCCAGGACACAAGTTCATCTGTAAGCAGAAGCAACCCTCCTGCATGCATTTCCATTTTCATTCAGAATCATTTCATTTACCTCTAATTGCACCATGTTGTTTATGATAGGATGGCTCTCAGTCAGATTCATTTGCGGGCCGCTGTGCAGTTATGAAGCTGGCACATATGGAAGGAAATAACATCTGCTGTGACTGTGGGACACCAGGTATAATCAATAAAGAAAGATGGGATCATAGCAGTTTTTTTTAAACCTAACTTTTATGTCTGGCAGACCCAGAGTGGGTGCTGATGGAAACAGGAGCCTTTATTTGCATCGAGTGTGCCACAATCCACAGACGGCTGGGATCAGGCATATCTCAAGTGCGGTCAATCCATCTTGACATATGGGAACCTCACCACATTCAGGTGCTTACTTGTGATCTTTATCTAGACCCATCACCATTTCTCACACGGGAGAGGTCTTCAAATGCTCTCTACGGTCGCTATTATGGCTAACCATACCATACACCTCTCTCTCACACACACGCAGTTTATAAAGCAAAATGGAAACATTCGAGCGAATAGGTTTTGGGAATACAAAACGGTAGAGGGTCTGAAGAAGCCTGCACCACCACATATTGAAGACTTGGAAAGAGAGAACTACATTAGAGCGAAGTATGAGCAAAGGATAATGATAAATGACTTGCAGATGAGTCTATACAATCAAAACAAAGGTTCAACGATCCTGTCTGATTTGAAAGAATCCTTTTTGACTCTCCTGAGAGAAGATGAAAGATTTAGAAATGAGGTAAGGAAGCTTTTGTTTGATGGATTAGCATTTGAGTCAGGAACAAGTGGTGCCAAGAGTGACATTGTCACTGCTGAAGTACAAGAGGGCGGAATAAATCAGGAGAATGTGGGAGGCAATTGGAGAAAAAGTTCGCCAAAAACATGTAATGGAGGAGAGGTGAACCAAGACAGTGTTGAAGACGTACAGAGCAGTAGCGAGTGTCCAGATGAAGGAAAGACTGAAAGAGAGAGTCTGAGCCTTACTACGGAAAGTGAGATAGATACAGAAAGAGACGATGAAGCAGATAGCAATTTAGCAATATTACACACAGAATTAAATCTTGGGCAAGCTAAAGAAAAGAAGAAGAAAAAGAAGAAAAAGAAAAAGAAGCAAGGAACGAGCAAAGGAATGGGAAAGAGAGGTGAAGGGACAGAAGGAAAGCGAAGTAAAAAGAAATCCAAATCCAAAACGAAAACAGATAAGGTGAAGAAAAAGAAATCCAAAAAGAAAAAGAGCAGTGATGTTACAGGAGAACACAAGACTGGAATCTTACAAGAGATCAAGCTTCAGACGGCGATAGAGGAGTCGAAGGCTACACAGACCTTGGGGACCGAACATCATGAATCAGGTGCATCAATACTTACAGGGGAAACGCAGGAAGAGAGAGACAAAACGAAAGAGGTAAAGGAGAGAAACAGAACAAAAGTGCCCAAGGCTGAGGGTAAGACGGACCTTAGGGACAAGATAAACAGAAACTTCGTAGATTTGCAGCTCTCCGAAGATGAAAATACAGAGAAGGAAGTTGCTGCAAAGGATCTGGAGATAAAAGATGTTCAAGGCAGTAACGAGATAAAGGAACTTGTTGGAGAAGAGGAAGTACAAATGAAGATGATAGGGGATTCAAATGCACAACATGAACCAAAGGCAGCAGAAGAGACGAAGACAACCATCAGCCCACTAAACTCACGGTTTGCAAGACCTGGTGTTCGCATATCGGGTATTGGTGCTGAACTTGTGGCTGGATTGAATGCTAGCAATGGAGGTCGGCCGGTCGTAGGTGCAGAACACTTTGCTTGGTCACAAAGGGGAGCTGTTCAGTTCACCAGCGTTGAGAAATTGGACGGTAAAGGGTTGATGTGGAAATATAGAGAAGATATGACACCACCACAAACGCCTACACCAGCACCGGCACCATTAACACTAGGAGCAGAATCAGGAGAAAGGTCGTCCTCCCTGGGAAGCCTCCCTTCTCAGCTCATTCAGGACAGGATGAAAAGACGCAGTGAGCGGAGCTCCACCTTTGCCAGCTACGGCGGATATGAATACGAGAAGGAACCTGATAAGTTCTTGCCACCTATGGAAGCCTTTTTAAACTCCCCTTCATCCTTGAACCCTACTCCTGTCACGTCCAGCGCAGGTAATTCCTTAATGAATTGAACAATCTCAATGAAGCGTTGGTTCATGATAAACCATTTTTCTCGATATAGTTGAAGGCCTTCATGATTATAAGGAGCCCATACCAGTGGTAATCACACAGACAATGAGAACGAAGCAAAAACCAAAGCAGTTGGGCAATGTGGCCGAAGGAGAGGGCTTCAATTCTCAGATCCCGGTCCCTTTGTTACACCTTAAGCCAATTCTGTCTCTTTCCACCTCCCATGCTCAAAGCCTTCCAAAGCTCAGTACACCTAGGCCTGACCTCAGTGGCCAGATTTGTACGCCATTCCCCTTCTGGCCATCTCTTGTAGGAATGTTAATGATTCTTGTGTTCTGTCGCCAGTGCTGGGCGGAAGCACCAGTACCGTTGATTCTTCAGACGAGAAGGAGACTCCTACTGCTGCGGCAACGCCCAAGACAGTCCCAAACAGGGAGTACGGCCCTCAAGTAAAAACAAATTTGCCAGCCCCGACAGAGCCTTCAACATCCACTCCATCAAAGAGCAAAAGTGGCCTTTCCCATTCTGGTGGCGGGGTGGGCTCCCCTTCAAATCCTCTTGCTCACAGCGGGACACCACTAAGTACTTTTGATACCTCTCTATCCCTTCCTCTCTGACAAAATGCTTCTAGAACTGTTTTGTTTCTGTTGCTAACTGTAGATTGCATTGTGTGCAGACAAGGGAAAGAACGAGGAAGCTAAGGAAGAGCCCAAGAAAAAGAAGAAGGGAAAGACAAAGGGAGGAGGAGAAAAAGAAGAAGTAAAGGACAGTCCTGGTCCAACGCCAACACCAGAGAAGGGTCTTGTACAAAAGATGAGGTCACGTATCAAGCTGGGTAAGTCTCCAAGGCGCAACAAAGTTGCTTCTCCTGCTGGCAAAGCAGGGCCAAAGGATCCTGGAGGAGAAGGCTTGTAACATATATTTATAATTACTTTATTTCTTAACTTATTGTGGTTTCCAAAGGCCACATCCTCCTGGACATAAGGAAGAGCATTATATATATATAGTGGTTTTTGTGATGTGACATTGTGTGTTTTTTTCCAATTCCAATTCTGTTTGCTACCCAGCATTTTTATATTTTTTTTAATTTGTGTCTCCTATGGCACATGGAACCAAGAACATTTTGTATTTAAGAAGACTTGACCATTACCCTTTACACTTGAAAACTTCTACTTAAGAAAAGTGTAACAGTTTTCACTGTCAATGAATAGATCTGTTAAAATAGAAAGAATCTCTGGTAAATTTATTTGTGATTTATAAAACATTGTAAAAATTAAAAACAGGTTAAAGAAATAAATCCCTGTTTCCAGGCGCCAAAGGTGGGCCACGTTACACCTTATCTCTGCTCATCTTTAATAACACTAGTTCTCTTGAAGCAGAGCTTCAACTTCCTGATCAATGGTAGAGAGGATGTTGAGTTTTGCTGGTTGCCAGCCTAGCTTCTTGAGCCTGCTGGCTTGTCCACGRGAGTTACCACCAAAGCATCCTTCGCTGAAGGCTCCCAAGGGAAGTTCAGTGTCCACTTGGTCASGTGGAAAGGCTGTCACTGTAGTGTCCTTAATCAGCCCACGTTTGTGAAGAGCTTCTGCCACGGCCCTACCTATGTTCCCAAGCGTTTCTTCCCCGCTGAGGGCGAAGTAGATTCCTTCACGTCCGATTGCAGCGGTGCCGTCGAGCAGTCTGTCCACCAACAGAAGATAGGCCGAGACCACGTCATCAATGTGAACGTCACCCCAGTAGTTGAGGCCCTTTCCAATGATCTGCACCTTGCTATGCTTGATGGCAGCACGGGCGAGGCCTGGGACGATAGTGGAGTGTTTGTTAAACTGACCTGTTCCAAGGCCGTAGATGTTGCCTGGATAGAGAAGAAGACTGTGAACGTGCTCCTGGGGTAGATCAAGGACGAAACGGTTGAGCTCTTGGTGAACACGATCAAGGGAGAGGTTATAGAGTTCTTCATGGTTCACGTCATCATAACTCTTATCGTCGGCGTACTCGCCTTTGCAACCACGGTCCAGCAGAGTGCCAGTGCCTGAGGTTTGGAGAAGGTAGGTGGGCCTGCCTGTTGCGATGGCGCGCTGCTTCAGCCCTGCCACCAAGGCCTTAACCGGTTCCACAAGGTCTACGTCAGCCGTGTGGATTACCAGGTCCACTTTAGAGCTAGCCTTTTCTAGGATTGCAGTGTCTGAGAGTGAGCCCACCACAGGGGTGACGCCAAGTTTCTCCAGCGTGGGAGCTGTGCTTGCAGAGCGGACCAGAGCTGATATCTTGTACTGGTTGCCCCTGCTAAGAAGGGCCTGGAGCAAGGAGCCTCCAATGTAGCCTGTGGCGCCTGTTAAGAATATCTCAGTGGGAGTAGTAGTCATTTGGTGTTGCTTCTGGTACAAAACTTGTAAAAGGTTGTTGTGATGTTAGACAGAACTTCAAAGTCTCTATTTATATTAGTGAGACTTCGGAGGTATATATCAGTCCCACTTTATATCGCCGTCTCTCTCTCTTCATTATGAGACCCCAAACACCAATGACACCAACAAGGTGATAGGGCCATCTGTGGGTTTTGGGTGTGGGGGAGATGTACAGCTGGTCGTACCTGGTTTGATTGATTGACGGGACAAGATTGTTGTTGTTGTTGGCACATTTAAAGGAATCAGCTGCAGGTGAGGCCCGTGCCAAGTAATAAATAAATAAATAAATAATGTAACACTTTATTTAAATAAATTAAATAAACAAATAAACAAAAAATAAATAAATAACAACAAACGGCGATAAAAAACCTCGGCGGCGGCACTACCACGGGAGCTTTAGTTCAAATGGAAATGGTGTCATCATCATTTGAGTTGCAACTCCCCATAGAGAGTCCCTTAGAGAGAACTAACTTGCACTGCAACAATTAATTAATAAAAGGACAAGGGAACTACAGAGAAAGAAGGAGGAAAGAACTCAAAACAGGTTATTTCATCGGCGAGAGTTGTCTTTCCTGTGGCACTACCGTCTATCCCCGAGGACTAGCTCTTAGGAAGAGATGCAATCACCTTTGGTTGTCTTGCCCCATTATGTTGTACCTTTTGTGGGCATCCCAAAGTCTCTTGATTGAGGGATACGTATCTTCCTGACCCGAAAATCCTTGCAAAGGCATTGACTTCATTTACAGATGTTGAAAGACAAGAAAATGAAAAGTGTATCTTGAGGTCAGCCCTGTTCCACCACTCTGGTTGTGTTTTGTGTGTGTGTATATATATATATATGTGGTGTGTGTGTGTGTGTGGAGTGGCTTGCAGTCTTCTGATCCATACAACAGAAATATCATATCTATTTAGTACCATTTACTAGGTGTACATGGAGTGGTGCTGGGAAGCATGAAAGAGAAGAAAAGGTGAAGAGTTGCATTGTCTTTTTACTTGCTTCACCAGAAAACATATATTACATAAAGAGATGTTTATTCAGTCTGTCATTGTCCTTTTGAGAGGTGGTTTGAAAGGTAAGCAAAACTGTTTGCCCTCTCGTTTAGCAGAGCTCTGAGTAAGCAGGGCAAACGAAGTGGCCTCTGAATCCAGTAACGTTGATCTCTCCACCAGCAATAGGGCAAGAGATCCAGCTGGTACCAACCAAAACCTTCAAAACTCCACCCTCACATAATTTCTGATGGCAACTCGCACCCTGTGTGTGTGTGTGTGTGTGTGTGTGTGTGTGT
>CDFI01107610.1:0-10406 GCA_000826405.1 Acanthamoeba divionensis | reverse complement strand
GATGAAGGTGAAGATAGCCACCATGGCCAGGCAGAGCAGCCCTTCAACTCTGGACACAAGTGATCTGCTGAGCTTTGAGGTGTGTGGAGCAGGAGGCAGTGGTGGTGGTGGTGGTGAGGAAAGTGTGGCCTCTCTGAAGCTGTGCCTCATGCACGGCCTTGCCCTCGCCAGTGTACGTTCTTGACTCCTCCTCGCTTCTCTTTCCTTCTCTCTCAGTTTACCCTCCCCCTTCTCCCCCCAAAACATCCCTGCCTGAGAGGGCGGGAAGCTGATGCGCTGGTTCAATTTGGGGTTGGGTGGGCAGGCTCTGGGCAGAGGGGCCATTCTTCCGCGAGGAGTCATGGATCTGGATGGGGGAGGAGGAGGAGGAAGCGGGAGAGCGTTTTCAGAGCTGTTCAATGCCAGCCATTTGATTTCCTCCATGAACTCTGTTGGCATTCAGGCAAGTCTCTCTCACACATGTTCAAAAATACTGCTGCAGATTTAGTCAGGGCCCTTAGTGGTGGTGGGTGAATTGGGATGGTGTGGCATAGTTTAGGTGGTGGAAGACGATCCCTCCTTCATAAACTCAAACACCGTGGTCAAAAAGGTGAAGAGACGTTGCTTATAAGATGACCTACTCCTATTATGCCCTTCCATGTGTGTATTCACCAAAATACCAAAACAACAACAATACCGTTAGATCAAGGTGCAGGGCAGGATGATGAACACAGAAGCCATTGAGAAGCTGAAGAAGACACACACAGAGACCAAGTTGCTCAGGGTCGACTGCGCTCTGGCAAGCATAGATCTCAACTCTCTCGCTCATCTGCGCCCACTCATTTGGCATATCTTCTACTCTATGCGGGTTTCTTTCCTGTCTCTCCTCCTCCTCCTCCTGCCCACTCACAAGTTCAACTCCCTGACTTTATTGGCATATAAAATTGTATCATATGTGTGTGTGCTTGTGCGTTTGTGTGTGTGTGTGTGTGTGTGTGTGTGTGGTGTGTGTGTGTGGTGTGTGTGTGTGGTGTGGTTTGTGCGTGTATGGGAACTGCACCAGCCGGTAGAGGTGATTGTCGAAGATGCGAGGTCCATTGTGAAGAGTCTCAGCGAGATGTCAGATTCGAAGGTGGTCGTCGTCTTGCACTCCCGCTTTGACTCACAATGGCACCAGGTTACAACTCCCCCTCCCCCCCTCCCCCTTTTTTTGCTCATCTATGTTGTTCCCCGTACTCCTGTGGTGTGTGTGGCGTAAGTTGCCGTTGTTTATAGAGAGTGAGAACTATGGTACATTTCTGAGATAACTTATGTTTTTATGTACATTTTTATAGATATCTAGTAATTCCGTTTCTTCATTTTCTCATTCTATCTATCTATCTCTCTACATATGGACACACACACACACACACACACACACACACACACACACAAAACAACAACCAAGTAGTATTGTGAGCAATGGGAGAAGGTGTTGTACAATTGTGAGAGCCGTTCTGGCGAACTGGAACGGTTCCTTGTCTTCCACAAGATCCGCCCAATGACTGCTGTTTATCTGGCCACTGATCTCAGGCATTCATTCACTCACTCGCTCAGAGCACTTAATCTTTTCCTCCCTCTTCCATGCCTGATAACAAACAAACAATGTGTGTGGATATTGGGGGGCACCTGGCGCAGCCATGAACAACTGTATAAGGTGAAGAAGCTTGAAAGATTGCTTGCAGACTATGCCGTGGTGACGAAGGACAAGCTGATACCAGATTTCGACAGCAGCAGTTCGAGATACAGTGGGCGGCCGACGATGCAAGCGATTCTTGATGCTGAGGTCTCCCACCAGGCACACCTTTTCATTGGTAATAATTTGTAATGAGCATTCAGTGGTGGTGGACCATTTTTTTCCCTGGATAATTTCTCATATATAGATATCGCGTGAATGTGTGGAGAGCACAGGGAACAGCGTGTCCCACTGTTCAGCGCTGGAGATAGTGAGCAGGAGGCAGGAACAGAGCGGCAGGAAAGAGGCAGAGAGAGACAGTGATAATGATGTGTTGTGGTACAACGGGGGCACGATTCCAATGGAGCATCAGCTTGCTCCACCAGCTCTCCTTCCTCCCTTTCACTATTCCAACCACCGCCTCTTATGGTATTTCTATATACATATCCTCCACTCTCCCATCTTTCTTTCCTCCCTTCTTTTGGATCCTGCGTTCCAAACCCAAATTCACACGTCCAGGGCATTTACCGTTTTTTTTGGAGGATTTCCAGAGACAAGGAAAGAAGAAGATATGATAAAAGTGGCAGTAACCTCAGCGCTGGAGAGGACCACGTTAAGACCGTTTTGCCTCTTCATAGGTAAAGTGCTCTCTCTTAACAAACTTTGGAATCTCTTCAGTCAGTGTGGGTCAAGTGCCCTGTTGGATGACCGAACCTTTGTGTGGTGGGGATGATGATGTTGATGATGGAAAAACAGGGCCAGCAAGTGATCTTTCCAGATGGCTAGAAGACAAGGGAGTGTTTGTCAAATATCACAGAATCAGTTGGCAAGATCAGTTAGAGGTTGGCCTCTCTCCTCTCTCTCTGCCCTCTCTCTCTCTCTCTCTCTCTCTCTCTCTCTCTCTCTCTCTCTCTGATCCATGGATTTTAAGACTCTAGCAGATAGGATAGTTGGCGCTAGTAGCAGAAGAGCCAAGATCGTGGGAGCTTTTGCAAGGTTGGATCTTCCGTCAATGGGGATTGAGGACGATTTCATCCTCTACACGGACTACGATGTCATATTCAACAGAGACATCACACTCTCACAATTCACCACTCTTCCCAAATACTTTGCCTGTTCTGCTGAAATAGTGAAGGTGAGAAACAACATTCCCCGCAGAGAGAGGGGAGTGAGAACTGACAGTAGACCCAGCCACAGTGTCACAGTGTTTTCACTTGATCTCTCTGCTCCTCTGCTCCCCCATCTCTGACCTGGCATATGTCCTTTCTCTTTCTTTCTTTTCTTATCTTTACACACACGCACACACACACACACACACACACACACACACACACACAGGAGCAGCACTGTAGGAATGCAGGAGTGTTGCTCATAAATGTGGCCAACATGCGTGCTGTGCATGACCAGTTCATGTCTTTCACCACCAATTCAAGCAACATGGAGATGCAACTGCCACGTCAAAGGTTTCTATATCGCCCAGGAGGAGGGCCCTTGGATCAGGGAGCACTGATGGGGTTCTTTGAAGGCAAGACTGACTTTCTGCCATGGAAGTACAACTGGAAGGCCTTCTGGGAGTACAACAGTGATCATTTTATTTTGCACTTCCATGGTGAAAAACCACCAACCTACAGAAACTTTCTACATAACAAAAAAACCAATGCATTTCTGCACCGTAATTGCAGAACCAGTGGCTGTGAGAAACATTTGTCTGTTTATGATGAATGGCTTGCAAAAGTGCCCAACTAATTAAAGCTTGGTATTGTGTTATGTTAATTCTTTTAAAGACTTTATCCTTACACCAGGTAAACATTGAAAAGGGACAGGTAAACTCACAGTTGTTTAAGGTGGCAAAATTTCCTGAACTTTTCGTAGAACAAATTTTCACCAAATATTAACACAACATTTTTGACCACCGCGTGCACACTACAGTTTTTCTCAGCACTTGTGATGGCCACACTGAATAGAAAAAGGCTCATGGCTTCCACTCCCAGTGCAGTGGCCACTGCACAGAAGAAAATAAAGATCAGTGAGCCTACCCCTTTTCGGCCTCCTTCCTTTGGTCTCAATGAGACAGAGGAGTGGAGGCAATACCTGGACCTGCATGGCTATGCAGTAATACACAGAGTCCTTTGCAAGGAGCAGCTGCGGACTGCTTTAGAGAAGCTTTGGAATTATTTTGAAAGCCTTGGCACTGGCATTTTAAGGGAGGACAATAAGACATGGGATAATGAGAATTGGCCAGGTACACTAAGCAATGGCATTCTTTCAAGGGAGGGAATTGGCCAATCTGAACTGCAATGGTATCTGAGGCCCGTTGTTAAGCCAGTCTTCCAAAAACTGTGGGCCAAGGATGACCTGGTCACCAGCTTTGATGGCATTGGGGTCTTCAGACCGCCAAGCATTAAAAAAAAGTGGCGTACCAAAGGTGGCTGGTACCATGTCGATCAGAACGGCCTGCTCAAGCCCAATCTGGAGTGTATCCAAGGCTTAGTCACACTTCTTGATGCAGACCGCACAACTGGTGGGTTTGTGGTTCTTCCTGGCTCACACCTCAAGTTTGGCAAGTTCTTTCAAGAGTTCCCTGGCAAAGGAACGAAGGACTTCATTATGATGGATACCAGCCAAGTCCAATGGTTCAATATTGAGCCCATCATGTTGGAGGTCGAGAGTGGCAGCATGATTCTGTGGGATAGCAGAACGGTGCACTGCAACGCCCCTGGTGTGCAGCCCAATGAGTCCACTGACTTGATCCGCGCAGTCAGCTATCAGTGCATGATGCCAGCTGAAATGCTAACAGACAAGGTTGAGATTCTTCGTGAAGAGGCGCCTGCCAAGGGCATAACCACGAGCCACTGGCCGCTGGAGTTTTATCCCACCAAGCCGCCCAGATGGCCAAGGAAGGGCAAACCTTTCTTGTGGTCAGCTGTTGCCACAGATCTCAACGAGGAACAATGGGCCCTTGTTGTTGGAAGAAAACATCAAGTCAATAGAGAGGAAAAGCGCTTAAAGGGAAAAGAAAAATGAACACAGGCTGCCCTATGGTGTTATTAAACGTTGTCAATAAATGGAGTCACAACAAAAACTTGCTGGGCACTGTTACCTATACTCTAACCTGCTCACATTTGTGCTGGCCTTCAGGTGAGACCCCTTTACAGCCATGCAGGTTTGGTAAAGTCAGCAGAACACTGTGCTCAGCTGAGAATAAACAATGTTTTTGAGATATGGGAGCAACTTTGATTTAAATGGGTGTTTTAGGATGTGGGAGCTTGGGCAAGCCCATGCGTGAGTGATTGATCAATCATATATGCACATGGCACATGCACATACAATAATTATCATCGACCAATTATCATTGTCTTTCCTCTCTTGCTTGTAAACAATGACTTGAAGATAAATACTGTCTCTTATGCCATCAATGGCCATGACCAGTGGGCATCAAGAGACACGTCTTGCTCCCCACGGCCGTAGAGAAAAAAAAGGAGACCTTGTGCTTTCTTTATGTTTTCTTGGACACCTTTCTTCATCACATATGCACAAGGCACTGAGCAGTGATCAAGGCCACGACAACCCTGCGCATCTGCATGCTGCATTTGTTCTTAACTTACTCAAAGAGCCCAACGATGGACGCGTCATCTGAGCGTGCATGGTGGAGGGACCTGTTCAGTATCTGGCCCAGCTGCACTGCCGTCTGCAGGCACCACTGTTCATCCAGCCCATTCTGCTTTGCCAATTCGTACAGTCTCTGCTTCGACTGGCTATTCCTGTAAAAAGGCCAAGTGTTTGACTCAAACAATTAGCTAGAAAAAAAGTTGGGGAAGTGGGAGGAAGAAAGAGATGTATGGCTATAAAACATGAGAAAGCAAAGCAATTAATACCCACTAACAAGGGACTGCAGTCCTTCAGTAGCTTGTGAAGCTGTTTCTTGTGACAGAAGTCCACAGCATAGCTCATCTTCGTTGGGATTTTGTTCCACAGTGCTGCCTACGAGGGCCATTAAGTCGACCCCCACTAGATCGCGTATCAAACGGAAGAAGGCCACTGTGGTTCCTTCCCTATAAAAGTATTTAATCAAAGCCACATCACTGAGGTTTGGGGGGGGGGCTTTCTCGTACTTAAATGCAAGTGGTGGGTCAGAGATGAGGGTGCCATTGTCCTCCAAAAATGAGAACACAGCTTCCAGAGAAGGCACTGCATGCTCAAAATTAGGTTGGGGGACAGTATACACCATAAGAAAGAATTCCTCGTCGACATCTGTCCCGCCATTGCGTTGAGCCACAAGGGCAGTCAAAGAGTCAGTGTCTTTGCGCGGTTGCATGGCCACTTCTGCAATCTCAAAAGAAGCAAGATTTGCACCCGCACAGTAAATACAAAGAATAAAAACAAATTAGAAATAAATCTTAAAAAAATTAGTTATTTGTCTATGCATTTAAGTTTGGCCATTTTTTTGAAGGCAAAATAGTTAAATTAATGCGGGGTTGAGGAATCCCATAATAAAATTTATTGAAATCGGTCTTCATATGGTTTCAGAGTCGGTCCTGAAAATCATTGCACAGGGCCTGCAGCAGATCGTATTGATTTTTCGCCTTTTACTAAAGATCACCGTGTTGCAGGCCCACTCAACTGTGCATTCGCTTAATTTTTAGCAGGACCGCTCTCAAGTGGTCTGCACCCCCTTCAATGTAACAAAAAAAAAAGCAACACCTTTCCATCAACCAGACTTGTTCAAGTTCAAGCCTGAGAGACCTTTAGAGTGGTTGTGTTTTCACATTTTGTGTTTAAAAAAAACATATTTTTTCTAAGTGTTGTGCAGCACTGTTTGCAAAAAAAAATGAATGTCTGTGAATGTCCAACATTGTTGTGGAACAAAACAAACCGGAGTGTGCAAAGAGGCCTCCTGATTGTAGCAGCAGGGATGGTCACCTCTTTAAAAAAATAATTCATTTATAATTATTAATAATTAAAATTAGTTCGAAGAAAACCAAAATAAACACCCGTCCAGGCTTTTCAGTTGCAGTTTGATTGAATGAGGCGGTGCCCTTCTCTTTTGCTGTTAGCAACAACAAAGCCATCTGGCATTCTACCAAAATGTGCAAAGCCTCCTCCTGTTATGATTAGTTCTTGGCTCCCTTTCTCAGCATATTTTAATCGGGGAATTTTCAAGCGGCCATTTGCCAGTTGGCCAGCTTCGCCACAAAATGGAGGCAACCTGGACCTACAGACTCGTTGGGTAAAACCCATTCGTAAGCATAAAACTGAGGCCTCACCAAAGCAATTCACAGTAATTTTACCACCATTAGCTTCTGTTTTCCAAAGCCCAATAATCTCATCACCCCCCCCAAAAGAAAAAAAGACGTTTCATAGATAAGGTGAGAACAAAGATCAAAGCTGGGGACGGGGGCGGAGGATGTGTCGCCTTCTTTAGGGACAACAGGTACGCATATCATCTGCTTCTGCAAAATGTTCGTTCTCCTCCCCAAAAACCTGTTTTTCATTGAGCTGCATTGTGTTGTGCTGCAGGACAATAGAGGGTCCTCCTGAAGGCGGTGACGGAGGCTGCGGTGGCACGGTCGTTGTTGAAGCCTCCAATGAAGTAAGAAACCTGGCATCCGTACTGCACCATTATCAGGCTCAAAATGGTAGGAAGGCTATACTAATATCCCTCCTTGTCCTCTTCAATTGATTTACTAACTGTTTGCCAGGCTCGCCAGGAGGAAAGAACATGAGTGGTAAAAGTGGTCAAGAAATACTTATTAGAGTACCTGTAGGCACTGTTGTAAAGAAACTGCCTCTAGAGAGGGGATCAGAGGAAGAGGTAAGAGAAAAACTACTATTCCTTTAGCCATGCAAATCCCTAACCAATTCGGTCATGCACAAGCCCATCGTTCTAACAGACTTGGATAAGCATGGGCAGTCCGTTGTGGTTGCTGCGGGAGGCCGTGGCGGGAAGTATGTGTCCCACAATAAACACCCTTTAGGAATATAAACCTATTCGCTTACGAACGCTTTATTGTGACTGTCACATCATTCAAGGGGGAATCGTCATTTCAAGTCCAGCAGGGTCAGATCCCCGCGCTTTGCTCAAAGTGGCGAGTCTGGAGAAGAAAACATGATTGAGCTTGAGCTCAAATTGCTTGCAGAGGTTGGTCTCGTGGGATATCCTAACGCTGGTTTGTTTCCATCTTTTCTAGCTGTGACACGAGTTGTTTGAACATATCGCTAATGTTTGTTTTTGTTTGTTTCATTTAGGCAAGTCAACACTGCTTACAGCACTTTCCAAGGCGCGGCCAAAGATTGCCGACTATGCCTTCACTACTCTATTCCCTTCGCTTGGGGTGGCTGAATTTGATGGTAATTTGTTTTCAATATGTTGTTGTTTTATTATAATAATTGAGGTTGGGGAAGTGCAGCTGTGCATAACTCATTCCTTTTACAACAAACAAGACTATACGCAGTTGACCATTGCAGATTTGCCGGGCATCATTGACGGAGCTCATGAGAACAGAGGCCTAGGACTCTCCTTTCTGCGTCACATCGAGAGAACAAAGGTAGCAGAGAGGCCCAATTTGGTTTTGCTGCTTGAATGATTCATTTTCTTAGCTTGTTGTTGTTGTTAACGTATCTTTTTGGTGGTGTGCTAGGTGCTATGCTATGTGCTGGACTTCTCAGGGCAGGGCACAGATATAGCAGTGGATCACTTTGAGTCCTTGCTATTTGAGCTGGAGTGCTATCAGTCGGGCATGACCTCGCGGCCCTCGGTCATAGCAGCCAACAAGATGGACTTGTCAAGGTCTAAAGAGAATCTCGAGTACTTTCTTGACTACGTGAAGAGAAAGAAGCTGGATGTCCCAGTGTTTCCTATATCTGGCAATTCTGGAGAAGGCCTGGAAGACCTAGTGCTCTGTTTGAGGAATAAGGCTATGGGCGAACTACAGCCTGCCACCGGCTATCATCAATACAGTCGCACCAATCAATAAGTCTGTGGCAGTATGGACATATGTCATATCGCGATGGGCTCAAATCAAAATGAAGATACTACCATTGACCATAACCATTGAGGTATGGACTGAAAAAACTGTCTGTCAAGTGTGTGAAAAAGTAGTTGGAATGTTTTCAATATGGATAGAACTTTCTCTTCTTCTATTTGAGCGCAAGTTCATTCGCCATCGTCAGCTGATTGTGATTACGCTGCCTCAGTACACCACGCTCTCTCTCTCTCTCTGTGGTGTGTGTTGTCAGTTAGGGAGTTTTATGTGGCACATGATCGCTCTGAATGATTTCGTTGATCGCGCGAAGTGATGCCAAGCCACCCATTGCCAGGCCTGTTATTAGCGCCACCACATGTGAAGAACAGAGATGTGAGAGAAAGAAGTGAAGGGAGATAGTAGAAAGTTGGAAAGGAAACCAATGTTGTGGCAGTGGTCCTGCTCAGGGAAGGTAAGCTCGTGTGGATTGATCCGTATGAAATGGGCTCTACCTCCTTTCCTCCTTTTTGAACATATGTCAGTCAAGTCTCTTGATGTTGTGCTTGCACTCTCATAGGCAGCAGTATTGTGTTGAGAAAGAGGGTGTACCTGTGGCCTGAGATAACTTCTTCACACTTGAGCCTCACTTTAGGCATTTGTGTTCCTGCAGCATTTTGTGTCAGCACATTAATGATGCTAGGGAGGGGAGAGAGAAGAAGGCTCACCGCATCCTATCTCAATTACTGTAAGCTTGGTATCATGCCCTAAACTTTCAATAAACTGTTCAAAAGCTCTTTCCTGCAGTGCATTAGTGTATTAGTGTGATACTCTCTCAGGGAAGGGAAGATGAGAAATTGCATCCTCAAAAGCACCAACATACCTGAGGATGGAGGTGAGACGTGATCCACGAGTTGTCAATTGCCAGCTTCGTACATGGCCTAGCGAGCTTTCCACAATTCCTGCATTTGGGCACGTCCCTGTGTGTACATTTTTAAAAGAGGGCAAGGTCAATTTGTTGACTTCTTCTCTTCGAATCTTTCAACGAGAGAGGAGCACAAGTGACTTGGCCCAGCAGGTGTCCTGGTCATATGGTATTTCGCTGTGTGTGCCATCCCATACGTCCTCTGAGCAGTTTTCCAAACACTGAAGGGAATGGCTGTTATCATGATGCCTGGCTGCTCATGCAAGTCAAGAAGGTAATGGGAAAGACAAGAAGCAAGGGTGAACCTTGCCTGGAACTCGTAAAGAGAGCCATGACACTCAAAGACTCGTCCAAAGGGGAACCCGCTGCGTAGGAAGTGCTTATCCAAGTTGGACGTGTACACAAAATATCGTTCTGGCCTTGCATTGCATCAGGGAAGTAAGAAACCAGAGAATAGAATCATCTGAGCGTAGATATGAACAAAAATGCAGCAAGTAGTACCTGAGAGAGGCCCATTGGAGAAGGATATCGTAGCCGTGATGGGGCTGGGCTTCTGCGTATTGGCGCATGCGATGGGCGAAGAGGCCCCACGCCTGTTGTGGCTGCTTCACAAAGAACTGAAGAAGTCCTCAGCTCATACATACACTCTCTCCTCTTACTGGAACAGAGTTGTGATTGGGGTTGGGGCTGCAAGTACCTGGTGATTGCTGGCATCGAAGACAGTAAGTCCCAGCTGTGCTAACTGAGGGTGGGCCTTTTGAAATCCGTTGTCTCGATAGTCCTGTATCCCACTGTCCACCCCCAAACCAGCCCCTGTTGCCCAAATTAA
>CDFI01107606.1:0-16294 GCA_000826405.1 Acanthamoeba divionensis | reverse complement strand
TTATACCTGAATAGGTGCCACACGGGGAGGTAACACCAAGCCTTTGTTGTCGCCGTGGACCATAGTCAAAACGCCAAGCTGGAGGAGAATTGTGAGTCAATATCTGAATTATGCTCTGTCAAACTGTCATGACAGAGATTTAAATAGGGAGTAAGTTGTTCAATAATAAAACTTACTGTTCTGGTGGTAAGACCCCAAGAGTTTTGCCAAGCAAAAGTCTTTTCTCCGCTTTTATCCTCAAATTGAATGTTGAACATTTTGGAGAAGTTTTGACCCAAGCAGTGAGAAGTTGCTCCCTGGGAGATGATACAAAGGTAACAGACACAGGCCCGTGTTAGCAACCGAAAAATCAGCCCTATTCTGTTTGGCACTATTGTATACCTGAATGCCTCGTCCATTCTGAGGAATGAATCCTTCAACAGTAGTGGTATAGAAGCCTCCTGCAAACTTCTCCTCTTCAGATTTTTTGCCAGGAACGACAGGCACGGCAAGAACATCCTCATAGACTTGCCTATACAAGTCAAGAATGTCCAGCACCTCCTTGCCAGCTTCTTCATAGGTGGCAAAAGCACTGTGGCCTGTTTATAGGTGCAGCACATATAATAAGAAAGCAGTTGACATAGAGAGATAGGACGGATTCAAATTGCTACCTTCTTGCCAAAGGAATTCTCTGGTTCTCAAGAATGGTACAGGGTGCTTAAACTCCCAACGTACAACGTTGGCCCATTGATTCAGTCTCAGAGGAAGATCCCTGTAATCAAGATGAGATGAAAGGTGGTCAACGCAAGTCTCATCTTTCTCTTCCATTAATAATATACCTTGTCACTCAAAATCTCTCTATACATCATAAAGACACTAAATTGATAACGCCTTAGGCAAAATTAGAGTCTCTACAAATTTGGTGGCAAACCTGTGAGAACGGATCCACCTAGCATAAGCAGGGTACATAATGGTCTCACTTGTTGGGCGGATCGCAACAGGCTCGGCCATCTCTGATTGACCAGACCTAGTCACCCAGGCGACCTGTTTGGAACAGCACAAGTGGTGAATTCCCCATCAAACATTCTTCTTCAAGTCATATGACAGAGAGACACTAATATAGAAGAGCCAACTCACCTCGGGGGCAAAGCCAGCAATGTGGTCCTTCTCCCTCTCAAGGGCATCTTTTGATACGAGGCAGGGGAAGTAGCTGTTCTTGACACCAAGCTTCTTTATCTCGTCATCAAAGAATTTCTGGATGACTTCCCACATTGCGTAGGCCCATGGACGGAAGATGTAGCAACCGGAGATGTCATAGTATTCGATCAATTCGGCGCGCGTGATGACCTCCTTGTACCTGTCAAGGCGCAAGTAAGGCTATTTGATTGGGAAGGGAGGGGTTCAAGCTTTGTGGGGCAAATACCATTTGGCGAAGTCATCTTCTTTCTTCGTAGTAATGCCCAAAAGAGATTCTTTTTCGCTCTTCTCAGCAGCCTTCTTGGGGGCAGCCTTCTTTGGGGCCGTGGAGGCCTTCTTCTCCACTTTGGGCTTCTTCTTCTCCACCTTCTTTTCTTTCCATTCAGGGCTGAGCGCCAAGATCTCTTTTTGCTGTGTAGAAAGAGTCTTATGATTAATGGACCAATCAATAGCCTAGGACATCATTATTTAACCCTAAGAATAGTTTATCTTCAAATTATCAACTCCCGTGTGTCAGGCCATTCATTACCTTTTCTGCCAGACTGGCCTTGATGTCCTTCAAGCGCTGCTGAACTTCATCAATTTTCTGCTTGTCGGCTCCCGCTTTTCTCAGACCCAAAAACTCTTCAGTGAGAGCTTCCTGCTGATCACGGATGGCATAAAATTGGCTCTCCAGTTGCTGCAGTGTGCCTTCCATCTTCGTGCTGTAGGACTGTGTCTGTGTTGAATGTGGTGGGCTCTCAGCAATCCAAGATGAAGTTAATCCACAGACAAGCCCAGCTTTCTCGGATTTTTCCGCTAATAGCTAGACTTCTCGATCTCTCTGGAGAATTCGGAGGGCAGAAGAAATGAAACAGAGGCCTAACTCAGAGTTCACCCTTTTTTTTTGTTTTAATTCTGTCAGCAAGAACCAGAGTTTCATTGGACATTTTGTAGCAAAGCATCAGCGCCTTGTTGGGGATATTGTCCCATCAAAGAAAACTTCAGACCCACAGAGTAAGTGTTCTTCAATACCAAACTTAGACTCAGCTAACATTTGCCACTTTTATATGCTTACCAAAAACGATGCAACTATCTTAAAGGGAAGGGCTGCAGGCAGACAGCAGGAATTCCCTTGTTTTGGTCTAAACTTCAAGATCTTCCATCACCACCAGAATGAAGTCCCTTATCTTTATGGTCGCTCTTGTTATCATGATAGGAGGAGGCACCAATCTTTGTATGGCAGAGAGTGACTCAAACACACAAATAAACTTCCTGTTCAAGGACATGATACCAGCCCAACCGGCTTGCCCCACCCTAAACTGCAATTCCTGTGATCCCAAGTGTAATTCCTGTGGACCTAAATGTGAGATGTGCCCTCCTGCCGTTATCCAGTGCCCGACGCTGACGATGACTGGGGCTCAAATGTTCAGATACATACTTCAAGACTATAAGCTGGCATTCGAATTGAGGCCTAAGAATGATAGTAACCTCCCTCCAAACAGTGGTGAAGCTGATCCATATTTGGATGTCTGTGATGATTGTCTCGACCCAGACTATGGCCTCTGTGGACCCAACAGCCAACGCTATGACCGTTCTGCCTGCTCCTCCTGTAAGCCCATTGCCTTCCTCTCTGGATGCTGCGGAAACACTCCCTGTATCTGAACATGGAGTCAGTAGAGAAGCAACGTTTGAATGTGCCCTTTGAACATAGTGTTTTTCACTTTTTACTCAATAAACCAACTCGGGAGAATCCTGAGTACGGTTATACTATTTTCTGTTCAGGCACATAAGGTTCCTCCAGACTTATTAAGGGGCTTTTTTAATAATGCTGGTGCCAGTACTCCTGAAGTGTCTAGTGTACTTGGAGGAGATGAACTGCCAGCGACACTGATGCTCCTCAATATCATACACAAGCTACTGCTTGCATGGATGAAAAGAGGTTTCTGGTTTTACTGGCCTTGGTCCTTGTCAAGCTCGTGCTTGTTAGTTGTAAGATGAATGAAATCTTTACCTTCATCCCAACAAAAAGGCCTCTTCCCTTACATCTCTCCCCTTCCCACAATAGCCATAGAAATCCGAAACATAGGGTACAGAGTCTTCACAGTTGATGTCGATGAAGTGAACTACTTGCATGGGATACTCCTCAACGTGTATCTGGATCAGCCTGTCTATCTTCTGGACCGGCCCCTCACGAAGGACTTTTACAACTATGAGTATCCTGCCAATTATGTCAAGTATGACCCAGTCCTCTGCTGGCCCCCCTTTGAATGCCAACCCACAGCTGCCTGGATGAGTCTTCTTCAAGGTCCACCCCCCTTTGGCAAATCTCRTCTCCTTTTTTCTCTTCCAGCATTTCCAAGGTTGCAACCTTTGGCCTTTGTTCTCACTGCTTCYTTCTTAGGTTCTGCACGTTTGGAGTGCAAACAAGAGAAGGCCAATCTTACGGTGACCAGCTTTGTGGATTCCTTTGGCTTCAGCAACAACTCATTCCCCAGATATCTCTTACCAGTTCCTCCCTCAAACCATGTCTTCTCCAGTCTGCTGACTCACCTTGGGTAATTATCCCTGCATGTGCTTGTAGAACAGGTTTAGGAGTGCCACTCCACTTTTACACTGCTCACTGATTCCTGTTTGCAAATTCCCAGCATTTCAAGTCCCCACAATGGCAGCGCGCTGGTGGAGGGAAAGCTCTCCTACTTCCTGATCACCAGATACAGAGAAAACCAGTTCTTCTATGATACTCCTTTCCCCTTAGCAAGTCTCTTCTTTGCCACTAACGATTCTGGAGCCTTGATATCCTCACAGTGCACACTGAACATCAGAAACTTCAGAAGTGATGGCCACGGGTTGCCACTCAAATACAAACAGAAAAACACACTGGCCAAGATATCACTCTCCTCAAATGCCTTCAAAGCTGAGCCCACATCTCCCTGTGTCTATGAAGATCTTGTATGCATTCCCCTCCCCTATCCCTCACGTACACGCCAGAGGGGCTTTTGAGACAGAACAAGAATTGTTCTTTTTATGTTTCCATTGCTCATGCCAAGTCTCCTTCGTTGTGGCAACTGCAGCTGGAGGCCTCTGCAGACTTTTCCCACAAAATCTCAGAGGCTCGTGAAGACAACAATGTGGATCTGAGGCCAGGGGGCCGTTCTTGGTCTGATGTGGGCTCCCACAGATGGGCTGTACTTACCCCTCGCCCCCTCTATTGCCTCTCTATCAATGGTCTTTTGAGCTAATGTGTAAGATCTTGGGTAGTATGCCTATTACGATTCTGACGAGCGGTTCGAGGGCTGTCAACTGCTTCTGCAGAGATTCCTTAACACAGCGATGACAACCCAGTCTGTGCTCACTTCTGATTGCCTGGCCATCAAGGACACACCAGAATGGCACAGCGACCCATGCTGCAACCCAGTGTGTGTGCCCCCCCCCCAACTTAATCTAACATCTTTGGGCCATCATCTTACTCTGCTGGTCTTGCTTTTGGGGGGGGGGGATGTGGCAGGCGTGCTTGGACAGTGTGCTGTGCACCTAGGCGCCATTACCAGGCGGTAGAGAAAGCTCTGAGCTTGAATGATTTGGCAATCAAAGAACAGTGCCAAAACGTGCAAGACATACAACTGCTGTTGAAGGTAAATCATGTTGATCAAGAAAACAAAACAACACACAAACACAATCAGATCTTCAAGGTGCAGGGGTGCTAGAGATAGCCTTCTTCTCATGATATTCCCACACTGACACGACTTTTATCTGTTGTGGTAACTTGAAACTAGGACTATCTCTTGGACTTTAACCACATAACTGACCCAGTTTCAGGCTGTGTGCCCATTGCCAAGAAGGTGCATTGACATGCCAGCCACCACGCACGCACACGCACACAACGTCTTGTTGAAACACTTTGTGTGGCTCAACTTCTCCATTTGTATCTTTTTGTTGCTATTTAGATAGCAAGCGAGGAGCTGTTTAACTCTTTCCAGACATTTACCAAGGATTGTTACACTCAGGTCTTTGGTGCATCTTATTTGGTACCATTCCTTTGAACAACACACAGAAGAGAGCAGAGCAGATTTAATGTTAACCGAACGTTATTGACCGAAGAACAAACCAACAAACTAACAGGGCACCAAATGCTTATCTGATGAAGAATGTTCATTTAGTACTTATAAGGGTTACTGCCACCCTCGTTGGGGCGCGTGTGAAGTGCCTTTTTCTAATCCTGAGCCAGCTTTATGGGGAGTAAGTTCCTTTTCTTTCACATTCATCTTTTCACTTATTCTCACTCTTTGGTGTAACAGTGCTACTTAGACAAGATGGAATATTTTGTTAAAGGGTATCTCAAGCACCAATGGAATGTGTCTGCAGATGCCACAAGTGAGGAGTTCTATGAAGCCTTTAAGAAACAAGTCTGGTATATTTTCTTTCTTTCTCTCCTTTTGGCAACTTTTCTCATAAAGCACAAATCATAGGGACGAGAATTGTGTCGGGGTAACATTTATGAATTTTGTTTTCTCATCGTCTGGAAAGTATAAACTGGCCAACAAAACATCCTGTCTCAATGACAAGTAAGAGTTATTACACCCCATTCTAAAGCATTCAACTGCTAGTAACTCGTTCTTGCGTTTCTTGTGATATTCCTCTCCAGTACATGTAACGTTGGAATCGGCTGCAATGGGGATTTTGATTGTATGGACTGTTTTTCCAATATCACATGTGCATCGATATCCTTTCACCAAAGCCAATACATTTAACATTTGTATTAACAGTTCTCAAATCATTTCATTGAAAAAGGATTTCTTTGACAATTTCATAATACTCAGAAGATGGGTCATGCTATTGGATAAATGCACTCACTCCTACCCAATGTACCGTGGTAATGTTCCCAACAGCGTTTTGTTCGCGTAAAAGCGTAACTATCTAATAGCCAGGCAGAATGGAGGTCGATGGAATACTAGGGCATCCCTCGTAGATTTGAGTTGCAAAACGAGACCAATTCCTGTCATTAATACTGAGGCCTTGTGTATGCCCTCAAACATCTGCCCAAATGCAACACTTGAAAAAGTACTCCCACCACTCGCTCTCTTGCTTTCTTTCGTCACCGAGTCAACAAAATTCTTCATTTTCTTCCCTCAAAATGCTACAGTCTTCTATAATTTATGGAGGTCTCTTGAAGACGCGTTGTGAAAGACCCTTTTGCTATAGAAATATATCAATGTACTATGCCCTTACTGTTATCTTTCTCAATCGTAAAACTGCCTGACATGATAAACTTTAGTGCAGCTTGCGTTTCTAATTCCAGTAATTGTGATTCCGTCCCACTTCTTTGGGACCAACAACTAGCCAGGTATCTGTTTCTCTTCTCAACTTAACAAGCTACTGAAAGTACTTTCAGAGTGGTACGGTTTATGATGATCTCTTTCTTGCACACTAGTGGAAAGGGTTTATGCAGAGTTCTAGTGGCCACCAGCCAGCAATGTACGGCTCAAGGAGGAGTTTGGTGGTATGGCAGAGCATGGCTGAACTCGGTGACTATCACTTTCGCATCACCTGGCGACACTCCACAATCTGATGAAAATACAAAATAACAGCTTAGAAAAACAAAGCAAGCTTGTGAAGAAGGCCTCTGTATGGCGAAGGGAGGTTTCGTTTTTGCTGCCGCGAATGGTAAAGTAACCCTTAACGTTGCCCACCAGCTTCCCAAGCAAACCACCTTAGCAACCATGTTGTTTGTTAACAAGTAATATCACCATGGCCATTAGGAACCCAATGCTCACAACTTGAAGTTTGTGCAGACCAGTGTGTAAAGTGCACTTCAGAGAGCCGTTCAACTCTTTGCTTCTCCAGATTAGGTCTTTTAACTGTAAAATGTGCTATTTTACAAAATGCACTCTTTGACTCCTCTCTCTTTAGACAAATGCAATTGTAAAATGGATAGGGGTTCATATCAAGCACAGTTGCATATCTGTGTGTATCCAGGTTTGACAGAAGCAGAATGCATACTTCGAGTAGGCTCGGCTTCTAACTATACATTTCAAGTAAGTGGTTATAGAAGCTAAAGTTGGACCATAAAGGCTGTTTCTTATTAGATTACGCTAGCGGTGTGAACAAATGGATCTCGACACGTGCGATACCTGCCATAAACATCCTTCTGAGTGTCCTCTTTATCAAAGCCTTCTAAACTGTGCAAGGGTAATTTTGCACTGTTCCTCTGCTGCCTATAGACATTAGTTCTCTTGTTCTGGTGTGTATTGAGCTAAATGTCAATCATATATATAGGGATGGAATGTAAATTGTAATGACGAACAAGAATGCCTTAACTATGGACGGGGTAAGTAAATAGTACTAATGTCTGCAAAGGAGAAATAAGAATTACAGGATCTGGAGACCTTTGTGGACTTATTAATAGATGATTCCATTTTCCTTTCACAGATTCCTGCGATTATGAGTACGGAGACACGAAGAATCGTGCTATATCACCTCTCAGAGATCCCAACTGTACATTTTGGAACCCCTTCGTTACAAATGAAGACTGGTACTGACTGCTTCTACTCTATTCTGTTCTCCAAGTAAGAAGAAAACGATCTAATTGTGCTATTGTAGCTTTAGCTCGTGCTATAATGAGTACAATGTGACTAGCACAGGATTGCCATTCTGTAGTGACACAACCACTTATAGCTCAGGTTCCAAATAATTCATCATTCATCATCATGCTAAGTTTCTGCTGATAATCTGTTTGGTGTATAATAGCGTCTCTGGGGTGTGTACAGCAAACTGTCACGGAGAAGCTCTCATGCAATGCCCTCAAGTACATATCTCTTTATATCAAAATGAATTGTTTTAATGTATTGGGCAAAAGTCAGACAGCCTTGAGTTAAATGGAATAACCGGTTATTCCATTTAAAAATTATGTTTTAATGTTTGCTAGTGGAGATTGGCACACCTATTCGTTTGGGTTTGAAAACAAGTGCGAAAGTAGAACAGGCTGTTTCCTTGCAGACTATTATAGAACAACACAGGTAATCCTAAGACTCAAATATCTACCTACATCCATTCAAGAAGGTGTGCCCCATCCTCTATGATTTCTTTTTAATAGCTATTTTATTTCATAGGTCTTGAAACCAATGAATGTTTCGGAGTGCTCCAAATGTAATGGAGAGATTCGTTCCAGACTTCGTTGGAGAAAAGTAATGATGAATTCTTTTCGCTTGTTCTTGTAAGTTGGATTATCTTGTTGACATTTCCTTTCTTTTCATTGCAGCAAAAGAGATGGGGCAAGGATCAGATGGGACACTTTCCTTTGCGTTGGATGAAGAAGGAATTTGTCTATCGTAACACCTGGAGGCCTACTTTTAATTATACTGCCTTTGAAATTCTTATTTCTCGTCTTGTCTCCTTCAAATTTTCTCTTGGCATTCAAACTGAAGCCATGTGCAGGTAAACTTGGTCTTGAACTCTTCTCCTCTCAATCCAGCATGCTTTTGAGAGTCTGATTTCATGCTTATGATGTTGCAGATACAATAGCAAGCTTGCAGCAATGAAAGCTGTAGCATGCAGTTGTGGCCCAGGAGGGATAATGAGAGAGTGTTTCCCTAAAGGCATCAGATTGGTGGACGTGGGCGTACAGAGATTCTGTACCGGAGTACCTCAGCAGCTTCAGGTATATTCTTTTTTCTGTGCCATTGCCTCTAGCTTTATGCTCATACATTTCTCAGGCAGGAGCGATTACACTTTCGGCAGTTGGAAATGTATCGATTTCAAGCTCTGTGAGTTGCTTTGACATTCAAATTCGATCAATTGCTGCCGGACAGTTTGAACAAGACAGCACAGGACAGCCTCTGTCATCTGCTGTACTCTCTGCAGCAACGGCAAACGGCAAGGTAGCGCCACAGTAAAGAATTAGCACTTTACAACAATCTTATCTTTTGTGAGAATAGGGCAGGAACTCTCAAAATGCATATGCGGTGATTGTCAACCGAAATGGAGTAGTTGTTGGGCAGCTTGTTGGCAACGGAGCAGACCTCAACTTCACGACTGCGATCACGTCTGATCTCAGTTTGTGTGTGGAAAGAAGGGTATTGTCAGCATCAACCATCTTGATTACAATCAAGCTCATAACTTCGTTCTTTCCTTTTACATTTCCCAGACGGACATTCCTTTAGATAGTAAAGTATTTTCTAAATGGGACTTTGCTCTGTTCTCGGAGGGCAAGTGGATTCCTTTGAATGCTGAGATCGCCCAAACCTTCTCTAATGAAAATGCCAATTACAGCATACCTTCCGCAATCTGCCTTCCTATGAACATCACTGGCACTTACTTCCCCATTTATAGGTATGATTGTGAATAAGCCACAAGGTGAGTTGATTTCAATTGTTCACAACGTTTTTTTATTGTAGGATGGAGAATTGGGAGAAAGAAGAAGTACCAGAGGCCTTTAATATTGCTCAGAAGGTGGGCACCTTAGCCCAGTGTCCATAAACGAAATGACAAGCAATCAATGACTTCAACATCCATCTCCTCTACTTTAGGTGTTATTGTACATACTTGCGGTTCTCTTTTTCCTCATGAGTGTATTGGCTATGATGGCATTTATTTATAATATGATCAAGGGAGAGCTATTTGCTGTCACAGTTCAGAGAGCCATTCTCTTCGTACTTAGTATATTTGGAATGGGTACCCGCCACCTAATTCACTATAATGTATTCATTTATGTTGTGCTGAAGCAATCAATACATCGCTTTGCCTCCATTAGATCGTGGCTTGTACCTTGTGCTTTCTCCTGGAGGCCAGATCAACGACGTGCCTACTTTTCTGTTTTATATTTTCAGTGAGCTGCCCATTTATATATTCTTCACTCTTTATTCCCTTCTTATCTTTTGGTGGTAAGAATCCCAAACAATCTAGTTCTCATTTAAGACCGCATTGAACATTGCCTGATGATGCACATACATGTTGCACTAATCAGGTTCCAGCTTTCTCGTGTAGCCAAAAGAGCCCACGCTACTAGAGTAAGATTTTTGGGCATGATGAGTGTACCCTTCATCCTAACAAACTTCTTCGTCTACCTTGCGTTCATCATAATCTTGATCACTTATGAGACTGCCATAACCAATCCTGACACTGAAAAGATAGTTAACCAAGTCTACAACAGTGCAATATCCTTCGTTGCTCTCTGTGCGGTGGTACTGTTTCTTGTGTTGGGCTTTCACGTGGGAGTTACTACAGCAAGGCACAGTGAGAAAGTTAAATCAATCACAATCTTCAAGATCTTCGTTGTGCCTTTAGGGTTTTCCTTCAGCTTGGTGATACAGTGCGCTTTTCTCTTGTGGGTATCCTTTGACTCGCAGTCACTTGACATATGGGTTGCCATATTCTATTATGCCATTGCAGAACTGTTTCCTGGATTAATGCTTCTGTTAATCTTGTGGAAACCTCCATCGAGAAAGCTGAAGCAAAGTAAGGCTGCAAAGAAGAGTGTAACAGATGAAGCCCATGAAGTATTATCAAGGCATTACATCTCTCAAGAATCAGCTCTGTCTACGGATACAAAAGGTTATACAGACTTTGATAGTGACAATGAAATTAAGGGAGCAGCATTGAACAACAGAGATAGAAGAGATAGTTGGAGCACAAGTAGAAGTGCCAGTGAAGACGACCAAGATGACAAAAGAGGGAGCTTGAGTACAAGCCGAAGCCTTGACAGGTATACGTTTCCTCCTTCCTCTCTCTCCCTGTGTGTGTGTGTTTTGTGTGTGTGTGTCGTAGGTTCTCACGCCTTACTTGTGTGACAATAGGGAAGAGAGAGACAATGGCAAGAGATGGAGCACTAGTCGAAGCAATAGCAGTGATGAAGAAAAGCAGTCAGAGAGCAGTGAAGAGGAAGACGAAAGACGCTATAAGAGACTATAACACTCCATATATTCAATTATCTATCTTATGATTATTCACATGATGGTCTTATACTCCTCGTCTGCTGTTTTTTGCAATTGCAGGTATTTATTGAGAGAAAACATGATCTTAAATGTCTCTGCTCTGAGCATTAATGATAGGTTGTGAGAAAATTTAAATGGATGAAGCACTGACAGTCGACCGTCTGTCAGAGAACCCTAACCTACCAGAAGGATCCTCCCAGCAGTGAAGGCATTTTTCAAGGTTGGAATCTCCCCAGCAAGCTTTACACTGGTCTGTATGGAACTGAGCACCACAGGCATAGTCGCAAAACGGCGAGATGGTCATGCACAGGTAGCAGCCAGTGCTGTATAGAGGTAATTCAGGGCTGGAATCCGTGAGAGCACCAAAGCCTTGAGCCTGCCACTCCTCCTTTGTGAAGTTTCCATCTCCATTGGCGTCTATTACCCCCATCAGGTAAGCCAGCGAAAGCTCACTCGCAGGTGCACATGATGCCCCTGTTTTGTTTTGTTTTTCACATTGATTGCATTTGAGGAGATGGATGGATAGTTGTCAGCTGAGGAACTTCATAGTTTCTCGGGGGGGGGGAGCCATCGTGGATGGCAATAGATATAACTGACCATCAGAGGTGGAAACCCAACACAAAGAAATTGCTAAGACCAGCAGCGTTGTACACAACAATGCGTTCCTCATCTTTACTAGTTGCCAAGAGGTAATTTTTCTGGAGTGCTGGCGGTTCAAAAAGAGAGAGATAGGTGTGTTTGGAGTTGAGTTCCACGTGGTGTTGCAGTGTTGGTTGTGTTGTGCCGAGTGAAGGGGTACCAGCACATTGGCTGTTTGTTTTATTATGCCTCCGTGAGCTGCAAGGGCTATATTAGCAGCTTTCCATGCTTCCCTCCCAGGTAGGAAAACAAGACTCCTTCTCCTGTAGACCGACTAGGCAAGTTTGTCAACAACAACAATAGACAACAATTAAAGATTGTTAGTGTGGAAAGAGGAGAATTATTCTAACGTTGCTTTCTCCTCTCTGTTTCTTTCTTTCACATTCCTTCTCTCCCTTCCTTTCTCTTCCCCCTCTATCTCTTATTTATTGGAAGAACTAGATTCTCTCTCATCATGAAACACACCAAACCAACGTTTTGGTTCTTTGCTTTGGTGGTTCTCTCTGGTTTCATCATCTCCTTCAGAGAGTGCTCAGGAGAAATAACGGTGGAGCTGCCTCCAGGTGCCGACCCCACGAAAGTTACAAACAACTTTGTCATCTTCTTGAAGCCAGGGACATCTCATGAGGCAGCTAGAGACTTTGAGAGCGAGTTGAAGGTCTTCTTCACTTCAAGAGGACATGGAAACCTGTTTGTCTCTTCCTTCTTTTCTCCCTACTACAACTCTCTTGTGGTGAAGGGAGTGGACAGGGGACTTTTGCTGGAGTTTCTTGCTCCTCGTGAGTACCTCATACTGAAGGTGGAGCAGTCAGTGGCCTACACCTACAACGCATACAGTGACTTCACAATTTTGGAAGAAGAAGCAAACTTTTCCCAAGAAATGAAAGACGAGTTTGACCCAGACTATGATGCCCTGCTGAAGATGCAAAAGAGCATCCAGTGGACTCCCAGTTATCCACAGCCAAAAAGCTGGAAGGATAATAATAATCATAATGGGAATGGCCCCAGTATGACATGTCAGGACTTAAAAGTAAGAGATTCCTATGCTGATAGCTCCTGGGCACTGGATGTGATGGACTACGATCCTGAGGATAAGCGTGATGAGGACCTCAGAGATGACAAGTACTGCTACTACAGCCACGGAGCTGCCAATGCACATATTTGGGTTCTCGACTGTGGCATCCAGACTCGCAACACTCATCTTAAACGCAGCAACAACATTATCGCCGAGTACTACTTCGTCTCTCTTCTCTCTCTCTCTCTCTCTCTCTCTCTGCTCCTCCTTTGTGAAATTCACACATACCTAATGAATAATACATCACAGGTCGGGCTGTCCTTACCCTAGTCAGTCCGGTTCGCCGCCTCACTATCACGGGACAATGATAGCAAGCATGATCGTAAGCGACCGGTACGGAGCTGCCAAGAGCGCAACTTTGCACGACTGCCCTGTCGCTGCATGGGTCTCCACAGGTTTTTTGAGTGGAGACCTTTCATTTCAGCCAGCTGATGTCATAGCTGGCATGAATGCGGCTATGCAGTGGAAGGGGAATAACCCAAACGCTACGACTATCATCAACTTGTCCTTCGGTAGTGCTGGCACCAATACTTACCCAGACACAACTAGCAGCCTTGCGCTGGCTATCAAAGCTGCCACGGATGCAGGCATTGTAGTTACCGTGTCGGCTGGAAACAACGGCATGGACGCTTGCACTCACACCCTGGGCGCTATTCCTTATGCTACCTTCGTGGTTGGAGGTACCACCCTCACAAATCTGTGTCGTAGTATAGGATATGTTAATGACTCTTACTCTGTCCTTCTCAAGCGGTAAAGAACTATGTGCAGTCCAGCAACGATAATGACGCAAAAAATCCGCAACTGATCCCATGGGCCAGCTCTAACTATGGCTCGTGCGTGACTATGTGGGCTCCAGGCTCAGTATCCTATGGCGAATCTCTGGTTTCTATCTTAGGACGCTGGACTTCTACTATCCAAGCCTCTGGTACTTCATTCTCTGCTCCTTTTGTTGCAGCTGCTGCCGCACTGGCCGCCATCCAGTGGAACTTGACTTCTGTCGCTGATATCAAGGTAAAAAACAGACTCCTTCCTCACTTCTTCAATGCCATGTTCCTCACCATCAATTATGACATTAGGATTACTTGATAGCGGCTTCTCAGAAAGATCTGCTGATATTTCCCCCCGACAAGCTGGTCGAAGGTACTCACAACAGGTTCTTGTCAGCCAGCTGTCGCAAGTCCCGGTCTCAATTACCCCAGGTGCCCAACTCTGCTTGTAAAGTAAATGTTCCAGATTTGGACAACTTGGGCACCATTAGCCTTGTCAAATGCACTGAGTGTGCCGGTACATATGACCACAGAAGGCCTTAATGCAAAATTCATTTACAACTAACTCTTCGTTTTCTCAAACATAAAGACTGCTGTGCTCTGTACTTCGAAGAACGCTCGACCCCCCAAAAGTTGGCCATCTCTTCTTCTGCCACGTTTCAGACATGGCTCAATGTTGGAAGCAGGGGCTTCCCCTCTCTCACAGTGATGTTGTGGGCCTTCCCAAAGCAATCTGTGATGTCCCCAAGCAGCGGTGTAAGGGGAACTCTGTTTTTGAGGAAGGGCTCATACGGTCTGCGCATTAGGGACGGCGAGCTCCAACTATTTATTAACATGACTTCAAGTATCTCTTCATGGTGCAAGTCTACAGTAACTGAAAACGGTAAGTTATTACGCTATCTGTTGTTTTGTATTTTCAAATGGAGTACTGATGTCAGTGGTGCTGCTTTGTGAAGTTTGGTGCAGAACGGGCGTAAACATAGATGCAAATGCATGGAACCATCTAGCTTGGGTCTTTGATGGAAGTTCCTCGCCCAAGCAGATGTATCTCTACAAGAATCTCGAACTTATATGGCAGACAGAACTTACAGGGTCAGCATTGTCCACCAGAACAGCAACTGGAGAGGCTATGTTGTTCGCTACAGATGACTTCTTTGGTAGATTGAGCGACATAAGGGCCTTTAAAGAAGCACTGGATTTGGAAACGATGAATGCCTTTCTACCCACACTACCACGCCTGGATTTTGCAGACCTAGTAATACCAGAGGATCAAATGGAGGCATACGTGCAGCAAGCTTTAGGCATGATAGACATGAACATACTATTCAACTTCCCTCTAACGGACTGCAGCGACTTCAGGCTATACGAGTACTTTGGAAGCGTGTTTGGGAGTGATAGTGGCAGTAGTATTCCTTATAGCATTGGTTCTGGCTCTGTTACTTTCCCCAGTGGCCCAGAGTGGATCTTTAGGCTTAAAGTTCAAGACTTTGACAAGGATAATATCATCTCGGCTTTTGACAACTGCCCCGACTCACCTAACCCTGATCAAGCTGATTGGAATCACAACAAAGTGGGAGATGCTTGTGATGGATGCCCTAGGTGCTGTGATATGACCAATTTTGCTTCTGGAAACTATCTTCAGCTGGATACCATCTCTGAAGAAATCTCACCTGACTTGTTTACCATTGAGTTCTGGTTGTGGACTCCGTGGACTCCAAGCAGAGCTGACCTTGTTGTAAGAAGCAATGTTATTAGCATTGGCCTGGACATCAAGAATCAGCTGAGAATCGGTATCTGGGTTAACGGTTTCAGGACCTGGCTAAGAACGGGGATCTATGCTCCCTCTGGCAGGTGGATAAACATTGCAGTGGTGAGGAATGGTTCAACATTTGAGCTGTATCAGGCCTTCATGAAAGTGTGGACTACAACAGTAACCAACATTGATGCGGTCCCTGCAATAATAAACATCAGGAACGAATGGATTGTGGGACGAGGCTTGTTGGGAAAGATGGATGATGTCAAGTTCTGGAAATCTGCGTTGAATGCTGGCCTGCTCTTTGAATTTGCAACGAATTTCAACATGGAAAGGGCTACGCAGGTTGGACTGGTCAACTACTATAGCTTTGACAGCTGTGGTAATATGGAAGAAATGGACCTTGCAGGATCCTCAGCCTTGACCTTTGTTGGAGAGCCACGTTTCGAGGCCAGCGAAGAGGGCGTTCATGTGTACACTGTGGATCTTCCTGAAGCCTCATGCATGGATGGACCATGTTTCGAAGAGGATACTAATGGAACTCTCCCTTCTCCCTCTCCCTCTCCCTCTCCCTCTCCAGCGCCATTGGTGAAAAGAAAGTTTGAACAGATACTATTTAATTTCAAGGGCTTGCTCAAGGTGGACAGGAATGATATCAGGACTCAGCTTGTGCCTGGCGGCTGTTCTGATTGTGTTCTAAAATCAAAGGATGCCTGCCCCAAGAAGATGTGTAAGTGAGTTAACTGTGAAAACCATCTAAAAAAGTGGAAACTTGTGGTGTGTGTGTGTCAGCAAATTTCAAAGAGAGTTTTTTTTAGTGTTCGCTTTTATATTTATAAATTCAGTTGTTGTGTTGTAATAAATTTGATAATTACTTTATCCTTTTATCTCCAGTGTGCACATTACATTAAAATGTGACATTTTGCAGAAACACTACCATTTGAGTGTACCTGTTGCAATCAGTGTGAAAACTATT